>JAPDEL010000148.1:0-45589 GCA_027569095.1 Aspergillus conjunctus
CCCCCCCCCCCCCCCCCCCCCCCCCCCCCCCCCCCCCCCCCCCCCCCCCCCCCCCCCCCCCCCCCCCCCCCCCCCCCCCCCCCCCCCCCCCCCCCCCCCCCCCCCCCCCCCCCCCCCCCCCCAAGATGTACCGTCAAGACATTCCATAACCGAATTGTCTTATCGTCTGACCCGGACGCAATCGTCGCCCCGTCCGGACTCCACGATATCGTCGATATCCCTGCCAGATGGCCTTCAAATGTATGGATCAGTTTACCGGTAGTTGTATCCCACACTTTGATCGCGCCATCGGCTCCTGGACCGGCATCAGCAAAATCAACCATTGTCTTCTAACATGGGCAAGGGAAGGACGACAAACCCCCACTCGCAATCATCGAGCCATCCGGCGAAAACTGCACCGCAGAAACACCCCGTAAGTGTCCCCTCAGTAAATACTTCTGCCGATAATTCAAACTCTCGGGCTTTGGTGGTGGTGGCGGCGGCACCGGCGTCGGTGATCGATCAGCTTCCATCCCTACATCACCATCTACACCGGTATCAGCCCCCGGTGTGCGCATGTCATCTCCTTCCGCTTCCTTGTTCTCCTCCTCGTTATCGCGTTCGTTGTGGTCTTCATTCTCGTCATCGCTGTCGGCGTCATCATCATCATCGTCGTCATCGTCATCGTGATTCTTAGTCTTGTTCTTCTTAGTCTTATTCTCATTCTCGTCTTCATTCTCGGACCGTTCCCAGGAGGAAATGCGCGGGCGATTCCGCGATCGCCAGTAGTCATCCGCATCCATGGCCAGTTCATCGGGGCTCTCGGAGCTGCTGAAGCTGCGCGAGCGATGGTAGGGTCGTTTAGGCGGGTATGCTGTCCAGCTCACGCGACGGCGGTCCTGGTCGTGATCGGAGCCAGCGGCCAATTCATCGGAGGAAGTTTCGACTGGGGAGGAGATAGGAGGGGGAGAGCGGTCAACACGGCGGCGTTTAGAGGGGATGTCCATTTTTTTTTTCAAAGCCTTTTAATTAATCCATCAGAATTGATTTTGTTTTATCAAGGATTTCTCTGTTATCTGAAGACGCAGGGGGGAAATTATTTGTCGAGGTAAATAAATAATGCAGGAAATTAATAATAATTATGACGATTTCTGCAAGTGGAAAGTGAAGGCGGTGAGAGCACATGATCTCATTTCGATGATTTCATTTTCGAAGCTTACTTGGATAGCTTCAGCCCCTTTTGAATTTCTCCCATAATTAATCAAAAAAGGAAAAGAAGAAGAGAAGAAGAGGGGGAAAAAAAAAAAGAAATGTCAGATCCAAATCAAATCCACATCCTCACCCTCAATTGCTGGGGCCTCAAATACATCTCCAAACACCGCAACGCCCGCCTGTCTGAAATTGGCCGCCAGCTCGCCCTCGCCTCTCCTTCCCCCGACATCGTCGGCCTCCAAGAATGCTGGACGCAAGAAGACTACGAAAGCATCCGCCAACAAACCCACCACCTCCTCCCCTATGGTAAATTTTACTTCGGCGGCATCTGGGGCGCCGGCCTGGCCATCCTCTCCCGCTGGCCCATCGAGCAGAGCTCCATGTACGAGTACCCGCTCAATGGCCGCCCCACGGCCTTTTTCCGCGGCGACTGGTTTGTCGGGAAAGGCGTGGCCTGCGCGCGCATCCGGTACGGGAGCCAGCCACGGGCCGTGGCGGAGGTGTTCTGTACGCATCTCCACGCCCCGTACGAGAAGGAGCCGCACGATTCGTACCTGTGCCATCGGACCGCGCAGGCGTGGGAGATTGCCAAGTTGATGCGCGGAGCGGCGGAGCGGGGCCATTTGGTTATCGGTCTCGGGGATTTCAATATGTTGCCGTCGTCGTTTGCGCATCGGTTGATCCAGGCGCATAGCCCCGTGCGGGACGTGTGGCAGGTTGTGTACCCCGATTCGTCCGTGGGGGCAGCGCAGGACCCGGTTGAACGTAATCGGGGGAAGCCTGTGCCGACGGCGGAGTTCAATTTGCATTCCAATGGCGCGACGTGTGATGGGCCGTATAATACGTGGCGGTGGTCGAAGGCGGATCAAAAGCGGTTAGATAAGGGGCAGGACATACCTGTTGACAAAGACGGGCCGGATCTCAGGGGGAAGAGGCTGGATTACATCTTTGTCGGGGATGGAGTGGCGCCGGGGGCTGAGGAGAAAGAGCAGAGAGGCACGTGGGGAGTGGATTCGGTGTCGATTGGGATGGCCATGAGGCATCCTACGTTGAAGTGTTCTCTGAGTGATCATTTCGCCGTGGAGGCGGTTATCGGTCGTCACCAGGCACGAGACCATCTAGATGATGCAACGGAGGGTGAGGAAGGGGCCAGCACGGCTTCAACGAGTGTGCTGCCGACCTCACTCGTTCCCGAAACGTACGACCATATCATCGACATGATACACAGCTACATGCGCCGGGAACGATCACAGCGACGCTGGCGTCTCGCACACTTCTTAGTCTCAGTGCTGGTCACCGTTGGATGCCTGGTTGGCGTGTGGTGGACGGGCGACGTCACCTATGTGGCGTTCATTCTCATGCTGGTGAGCTCGTTGAGTTTTGCGGCGGGCATTCTCGATGGCTTGATCGGCGGGCTGTTTGTCTCGAGTGAGCTGAGGGCGTTGAAAGAGTTCGAGTGGGAGATTAAGAATGCGAAGAGGTTACTCGTTGAGCACGGAGGGGCGAAAGGAGAATAAGTTGCATCGGTTTCACAAAAAGCCTTATCAATCCTCAAGTGTTCATTCGTGTACTAATAGTGTCAGTCTCCAAGGGAGTTATTATGTTTAATAAGTATAAGTCTACGTATGAGCGTGTGGACGGTAAAATAATTCAATTCATTCATAAAACACTTCGCGTTGAGCTAGCTAAGGCTAACTTAGGCATTTTATCCCGGTTGCAAATGAGAGACTGGGACCGGCCTCGGAGTAACCAGATTTACTCTGCGCATTCACGCTTGCGCTCATCAAACACTCGCAAAGCCTCCTCAGCAGCCTTGACACCGCTGAGAACCATGGCACCAAAGGTAGGTCCCATGCGGTTGAATCCATCGATCTCAGACAGCTCCATGCCGCCGATGATGAGACCCTTGGTCACCTCACGGGTGTTCTTAACAATAGCATCTTCGGCAGCGTTCATGTCCAGGCCACGCATACCACCCAGCTTGTCAATGCTTGCCATTGATACAAGACGCTTGGCGCAGAAGGCGCCGAAGGGACCATCGTGGCCGGTGGTACTGATGATAACGGGGGCGTTGATGGTGTTGGGGTCCATGCACGAGTGGTCGTCGTGGTGGAGGGTCACCAGGGTCCAGTTGGTGACCACACCGGCAATGCGGACCTCCTGTGGGTTTCCACTTGCGGAGGGACGAGTCACCAGATCCTCAACGCAGGTAGCGTTGAACAGCTTGACGTTGGGAAATAGCAGGACCTTCGACAGGAGGGTCGAAGTGAACAGGGAAGCGTGCTTGACGACGACGTAGTTAGGGTTTTCCGCGTCTTCCTCGTATGGCACGCCGAGTTCATTCAGGAACTGTTCAGCCGGACGGCGCATAACCATAGCAGAGAAGAGCTGGCCACCAAGCCAAGCACCACCGCCTGTGACATCGGTTAACACCCCTGTACATAGCCTCAGAAGGGGAAGAACTAACCAGGAGAGACAGAGGCCTCAATGATAGCAATCTTCAGGTCCGGGCGAGCCTTAGCCAGGACGTACGCAGTGCTAAGACCGCAAGATCCAGCGCCAACGATAACAACATCACTCTCGGCGTAGCGGTCTAGATCCTGGAAATAGCGGCGAGTCATAGCACGAGAAACCTGGCTCTCGCGGATAGGGGCGAACTTGAACTGGTCCCATTTGCCGCCAAACTGGTCCAGCAGCTTGGTCTGGGAGCCTTCAACAGCAGTGGTCTCAGGCACAACCACCTTGCCCTTGATGCCGGTGGGAGCCACGGGGGCTTCAAAGATGGCAGCTGGAGGAGACATCTTGGTTCAAGTTGTACTGGTAGTTGGACTGTGAAACTGTTAGCCATTCCATCAATTGGTGGACAGATAGAAAGCATGATCCTTTCGCTGGTATTATCCAGATCAAGTTGTGACCGTATATTCTCAGAACGAACCCATCCGTGGCACAGGCATCCTCTCAAGATCAGAAAGCTTTGGAAAGCAAATCTTAGGAGGATACCCGCACCAAAGATGAGAACGAACACCGGCCCATGCCCAGACATTACCTGAGATACCTTGATCATTGAATTATGTGCCCAGCCAAAGGCGTTCCATGACTTCCGTAAGCCATGACCCCGAAGGGTCCGCGAGGTGTGATGTTTACATTGTATGGTGGGTAGGTGTCCTAGAGAAGCTGGTTAGCCGATTCCATCGCTGAGCCAGTCTCCAACTAAGGGAGGAGGACTTGTGCTTGGATAGATTGGATGGTGAGTGGGATGGCTGGATTGGAGTTGAGGGAGAGAAAAAGAAGAAGAGGATGGCGGGGTCGCGAAGGTGGGATGAGGGGCAGTTTAAATACACCCACACGTACACCAAATTATCCCTAATTCTTGACTCACCCGCCACTAATCAAACCTAATTGACTAAATGCAAGGTATAATAAAAACAAGGGAGATGATTCGCGATCTCCCCTTCTCGAATCCATCCAGAATCCGAATCTCTCCGGGTAGCTTTGGCCGGTGAGCCAAATGAAGTTCATCTGGAGTGCATTCCTCCGGAGTATACAAGTCCACTTCTGAAGCCATGCCCCTCCTCAGGCTCCACTCGAACTGCTTTACTCGAGCACCAGCTGCCTTTTTTGTTCCTCATCCTTTTTAGGTTTTTTTGCCTTGTCCCGTGGCTAGCCACTGGTGATCTTGGAGGTTGGAGGATCAACCCAAGCCGTTGATTCTAGGTCTCCCGCGTAATGCTCAGCAAGTACAATTGTGGTCAACGCATGTCCAACAAAAGACCATAGTTGGCCCCCATTAATACTTCTAATATTATGCTAGTATACCGCATTCTTAGGGAGTGAGTAAAGACCAGGGCAGCATGAGCAGCTAGGGAATGTAAAGTTACAGGAAAAGCTGAGCCCCCGGGTGAGAAGAGCAGAACCGACAGGCCTCTATCACTTGAATAGATCCCAAGTATGGGTAAATCATGAGGAATCGAGTTGTGTGATAGTACGGAGTATACCGAGGTACTCCACCGAATGGAAGGAATTGGCTGCCTAACTTTTCAGGTGTCCATCAGGCCTCACTTAATGTGGCGCACCACTAGGCACCAGCCACTGTGGCTTGAACGGCGAACCTCAAATTTCCGCGTCGCGTTTCCGGTTACTCGGTCTCAAGAGCGTCGCTTCCACTCGATCGCATCGCCTATCTCAACCGCTGCTCCCCCTTCATCTCAATTCCGGATTCCCTTCCATTGTCTAGATGATCTTTGCGATTTCTACGCGACTGCATTGACCCTATTCTCCTCCAACCATCACGGTATCCGGGCACAATGGATGACCCTGCGAGCCGTGTCCCTGGGCAGCTGGTATGGTCCCCTAAAACTGAGCTCCCCAACCTGCCAGTATCTGGCCAATTTTGCTGACCAGGACCCTTTTGATGAAACTACTAGCTGCCCCATATGCATCTTGTGTCGCGACACCGCTATCCCTTGATGCATATGATGCCCACGGACACCGTTGTCGAATACCTCCTTTCCGCAGGCAAGATCGTTCGTGAAGGGCAGCCAATGCACTGGACTTTTTTGGATGGCCCCCAAGATGGAACTGTGATGCTTACCTGGCAACCGCTGAATCACTTGGGAACGAACTTCGCAAGCGATGGCTATGTCTGGGCGGATGTTGAACAAGCTTTCACTTTCGAGGCTCGCGGTTACGTATGTTGTTCTGCTACTACTCTTGATGGACCGGGCGATTTCGTGAACATGTACTGACATGAAGAGGATTAGTTGGTGGAAATGTGGCTACACCGTAGCGGCTACCACCCCCCCAACGAGCAGGTAGCTATTCACTGTCGCCGACGATATCGACTCTTGCCCACGAAAGTTCCAAATCCCCATCAACCTCCACCAGACCCTTCCCTGTGGATTGTTCACTACTCGAGAGCTCCTCCCACTGAGCACATCCCAGCGAACCGTATTCCTGTCCTGCCCCAGGTTCAGGGCATGCTGGCTCAACGTCGCTTCTTGCAGAGCCAAGGCCAGCTAGCCCGCAAGGACTTCATGCTGCACGATCGGAATAACTGGCCTACAATCAACTTCCCACCGCAGATGGCCGGCCAAAGCTACCAGCAGGCGCAGGGGCCGTACCCCAATGCAATGCCAGGCCGCCAACCATTCTACCCTCCCCCTGGCCCGGGAGTCCCTGCTCCCCCAGCGCAAGCCAAGGCGCCGCGCGGACATCGCGCATCGTCGGCTGCTGTTAATGCCGCAACGGCAGACTTCGCTCTCGAGGATGAAGATGTGTCCGCAGGCGATACGATGGATCTGTTGACCCCTCGAGAAGTGAGCAAGATGCGGTATCAACAGCACCATGAATGGATGGAGGAGATTCTCGCCTCCCCCTACGCGATCAGTCAAATCACCCCCGTTTCCTTGGGTCTAGGGAGGAAAGGTGAGCTTGAATCACTGACCACCGGTTTTTTCGATGCCCCTGTTGGACCCGTCAATAGTGATTCCACAGACACCAAGGAATCCACACAAGCTACCTCCATGGAGCCTGCAAAGGCTGAGGAGTTTGCCGACCGCGTCGCGAAGAAGGTAGCGGATATGACTGCGGAGATCGAAAAGCTTAAGAAACGCCATGCGCGGCGCATGGAGAAGTTCAGCCGTACCTCCTTACTGAAAGATGCCGAGGTTAAGCTGCGAGATGCTGCCACAGACCCCTCAGATACCGGTTCAGAGGTCTGGAGGCTAGAAGGCCGCATCGAAATCCCAACGGATGACGATAACATGCCTCTTCCACCCATTGAGCACAAAGCGAAGTACAAGCTCGATGATGTTGTGAAAGACGTAGAAGCTGCATGGAACAAGCAAATTATCCCGGAACCCAAAGTCTCATGCATTCAAAAGGGCGGTTTACTAGAGAATGTTGAACCTGAGCAGAAACCAGACACTCAAGCGGAGGCCGATATTGATATGGAAAATGCGGACACTCACTTACTCGATCAATTTGGCTCTCCGTCGGGGGTTGCGCAGGTAACTACCTCCGCAGCTCAAATACCACCCACCCAAGCAGGCGTTTCCACCGCCCCCGGTATACCAGGAGTTCCAATTTCTGCCTCCGTTGGCCCTTCACACCCAGCAACACACGCCCCGCAACAAGCCCCGTCTCTGTCTGGCTTGGACGTCGATATGGACTTGGGGAATGCTCCCGGTATCACAGCTTCGGGCGAGATAGGGGATTGGGTAATGGTTAATGACGACAAGAAGGGCCAAGGGGTAGACAGTCACGGTCTTGGTGATGTCTCTTTGCCTGGCGTTGATACCCCAGGTAGCGGACTTGGATTGACTCCAGGAAATACCGGGAGCGCTGGTGACACGGGCCTTGACGGCGCCACTTTCGACTTCACCAACATGGATAGTGCAGGTGATGCGCTCGCTGCCTACACCGAGCAAAACGACGACCTAGATCTTCCTGATCTAGAAAACTCAGCCTTCGGAGATGCTTTCCATGCATCGGATAACGAGGCCACCCACCACCACGATGCGGATGATATGGCTTGATGCTGATAAACAAGGGTAATCGGAGAATCTTATCGGTTGTTGGTAAACTTATTAAACGGTGGTGTTGTTGGTCTTAAACCATTTTTGGCGCTGGTTTCCTTTTTTTCCCCTTGGATTTTTCTGACTTTTTTTTTAACCTCTTTTTCCTCCACGTCCAGGCCTCGATTTCAAAGAGGGCAGACAAGTGTAAAGTTAAGGCTGGGTACTCCGTATCTATCTCGCGTATGCTCCGCTTGCGCTATTGTGTGACTACGAAGCGATGGGAATAATTTGAAGATCTTCACAGGACTCTGATCAAGGGACAACTAGCAACTAGGTAGTTTCTATCTCTCTATGCGTCTTTTCTCTGGCCGCTCGGTTACAAGAGGCTGAATGTATTTTTCTTAAAAGAAGATGCTTTCCATTCAACACTGCCGACCCTGTCTAGCTAGCATGAATACGTAAATGATATGAAGAACACAGCCAAGACCTTAATGGACTTTTAGGGGCATACTTAGCCCAGCTACTCTGGGAGCTATCTAGTTCTTCAACTGCTTACTAGCCGAAACGCACCAGTTGTTCCATTCTGTGAAGAAAGATGGCTGCACATGGCACTTTTTGCTGAGGAGCTGCTCCTTCCGGGTAGCAGCATACACATCCACCACGCCAGAGATAGCCTCTTTATCATGGGCAGTTAGAGCCTTGACCACGAGGAGGCTTGCCTGGCTGCAGGCCGAGGCGTGCGTGGGAGGTCCACTGTAGGCCGCTTCGCTGTGGATCGATTTCAAGAGCTCCCAAACGGGTTCCTCAGACTCGAGGGTAGGAAGCGCTGCACCCTTGCAGAGCTTCGTGTACTCGCGGAGGACAGCATGGGCCTTGTTGGAAATCTGCTTCACGCTGGAGCGGCGAGTGAGTCGGAGAAGGGGCAGGAGGAGGTCAAGGGCCAGAAGTTTGGAGTGGCATTTCTTCACGTAGATCTCGAGCAGGTCCAGAACCCGGTTTTTGAAGTTGATCATGTTCTCTTTGGCGTCTTTCTTTTCTTTCTTCTGTCCGAGGGCGTCACGGCGAGCTTGGAACACCTTGACGAGCTGGTTGTCGATCTCTTCCATCTCGTCGTCGCCCATGTCAGAGTCGGAGCCTTCGGAATCTTCCTTGAGGTCCTGGTCTGCGCGGTGGGTTCCGAGGGCTTCGGCGAGCTTGGCTTCAAAGGCGGCTAGCTCTGCCTCGTCTTCGCCTTCGCCCTCGGATCCTGAGGCTTCATCTTCTTCATTGTCGCTAGAGTTTTCTTCCTGGCCTGAGCCATCGGCTTCGATGACCTCAACGTCACTGTCGTCTTCATCGACGTCAATCATTTCCTCGTCTTCGTTGTCGTCCTGTTGGTCGAACATCTCTTGTTGGCCAGCGAGACTCTCTTTGGCTTCGAGGATCTAGGCCAGGGTTTATTAGTTTTTATGGCAGAGAATGGGGGGTGTAAGGTGGATACATACAGACACCAAAGACTCCAAGCCAGTCTCGGTGACACCATGCGCAAAAGCAGTGAAAACTTGTTCGCTCATTCGGCGGAAAAGCTGTGAAGGCTTCGAGGCGAAACTCAGGAGAATTTCAACAAGTGCATCCGAAGCATCAGCGCTCTCTTCCTTCTTCGACTTCTTATCTCCAAATATCTTGGAGTAGCAGAATTCAAGCTCATCCAACATGGATGCGGCGTCCGCATCGCCGTTGTAGACCTGGAGGATAGTCATGGAGTACAGAAGTTTGAATGCATCAATACCTGCTGTATCAGACTTTTTGTCCTATAAGAAGTTATTAGCATGGAGAGTCGAATGGAAAGCAAGGGGAGGTTCTTACCATGCTTGAGAGTTTCTTCAAAGACTTAAAGGCCCCCTTGACTGATTCACGAAGAGTATCATCCGTATTGATAATGAATCTTCCAAACTCTTCAGACTTGGCTGCGTCGCGGATCTTCCGAACCACGGAATATGGTAATGCGTTTGCATACTTCTGGGCAGTAATGATGCTGTTCAGACACGAGTTAATTCTGCTCCGGAAGAGCTCTTGAGTCTGTTGAGTAAGAGCCGGCTGGATCGCGCAGTCGTTCTCTTTCTCTGTGAAATACGCAAATCTCACGAAAATGAACAGAACACGCTCAAGGGCATCCTCAAAGCCTTCATCCGATGCGTCGCTGGAGGAAACTCGAGACCTAACAATAGACAGAAGCAGGCCAGCAAGGAATTGACGGTTCGAGGCGGCAGCTTTACTGTCAGACGTGCCCGGTGATGCAATGAGTTTCTCAAAAAGAGGTGTGATTTGATTCAGGGCCTTCAGATTGGCCTCCGCCACAATCTTCTCTACCGTCTTTGTCTTTGTGGCTTGATCAAAGTTCACTGCGCCGGCAGAGCCCATTAAACCATTGACGGCAGCAGCTGCAAACTCAGGCTCCTTTGACACACGAGCCTGAATAGACTTGGAAGCTTTTACCGCCATCTTATGCAGGTATCTATCCTCCACCGCAAGTTGATTCATCAGACACCTTACCAGATTTTTCGTAAACACGAGAGAGGCCAATTGAAGATCACTCTCGTTAAGGACCTTGATAAAAAGCAGGAAACCCCAGTATTTTCGCTCTTCCGACGATACAGATGCAAAAAGTCCGTCTAGAAAATGAAATGTTAGATTCATAGCCGTCGGTAGGATAAGGAAAACGTACTGTCAATGACTTCGGTCCAAAAATCAATAAAGGTAAGTCTCGAGCTTTTAGACTTGGACTTGGTTTTTGTTGCTTCACCATTGAGGCATTTCAAAACAGCGTCCCAAGCGAAGTGAAGTTTCGAGTTCCAAACTCCGGATGGCTTAGCACTGCTTTTCTGGCCTCTCTCTTCGGAGTCGCCACTTGAAGACTCCTTCATCACCTTTGTGAGCTGGTTTCTTTCCTTGGAATCAAGCGGGTCGTCATGCTTCCACACTTTGCTTGGAAATTTGATATCCGGGAACAGCTCCCGAGCCGCCAGCCAAATAGAGACGCCCTCTGGAGTGCGGGCGAGATCCTTCGAACATAGGTGCTCAATAGCCGTCTCCACCAATTTAGGGTCTGCATTTTGGGAAGAAAGCTCAAAAACACAACGGTAGATGATCCAACCACACTCTTCCCTAATCCAGGGCTTCTTCTTGGCCAGGTCGAAAATGAGATCCAAAAGCTTGGTCCATTCGGAGAATGGAGTCTTAGGATTAAACAGAATAGAAGACTTGATGAGCGCCTCAGCCCCGAACAGGCGTCCAAAGTGATGATCTCTTTGTTCCTAGACCAGCCCATTAGATACGGACTAGAAATGGAATGGAAAAAGCTAGACATACCTGGCCTGACTCACTGCCAGAAGCATTGGATACAGATTCCCAGATATTCATGACACTTTGAACATCGAGGTCCGAAGATTCCCTACAAGAGGTGAATACCTGCGACAGTACCTCTGTCAAGGCGATGGAGAATCCAATTCTTGCTGCTTTTCGGCTACTACAGAGACCGCGGAAAAGTCTCTGGAGCGTTTTTTGGATTTGTTCATCAGTAGGGTTTTTGTCGGGGGTGAACTGCGATACTAAAGCTTGCGCAGCTTTCAGTCTGATGTCGTCCTTTTCATTCGCAAGGTCATCGTAGATCTCTACGAGCTTGGTGTCGACATTGAATAGCTCGCGACGCCGCTTCTTGGAGCCAGCGTGGCTTTGCGCCATTGTGAAGAGGCGCTATGGGGGCAAAACGAATTAGTCCCCTATCACTCTTTCAGTCGTTTCAAGAGGATATTTAAAAATGTCGAAATTGAAACACAATGGCTGATGGTGACGTTTTAGTTGATGCTCCTCGTGGTTTTTTGAGCTGCAAAAAAAATTTTATGAAAGTTGCTCCCAAAACGGATTAGTGCAATAGTTCCGCCTCAGGCATCGATATAGCCGCTTTAGGAAATTCGTTAACAATAGGAAGCAACCAACTGAAAGCAACTCCAAAAACACGGTAAACGGATGGTGGAATCATTAAGTAGAGTAAAGCTACTTTTGAAAATCTATCTTGCGATGCGATGGACGTATTCCGTCCTGCTCAGCCAGCCCGAGGTGCGGGTCTTGAATCGAGACTGAGAATATATCTTCGCTCTCTAACCGCGAGTCGAACGGCGACGATTCTGCACCATCTGTTTCCTGCATCAAAGGAAGCAAGTTCCCATCTGTGCAGATGGTGAAGAGACATCAGGACGGTGTGGGAACATTCCCTTGCCTACTAGATTGTATGGTCCCATATATATTTAAAGCATTTAGATATCCTAGATAGACTTGCTTCCTTTGCAATAAGACTATTGTTCAGGTTCATACTACTTCGACACCAATCACATAAATCAATAAAACGACAAGTAAGAGAACAGGGAGAGATTAATGAAGCCAATTTCATCCTCTTCTACCCACCATTTTTGCGATAATCCAAAAAAGGCCTCCTCATCAATCTTGAAGCCCCCGCTAACAATATAAAAACAGTCATTTATTACGATTAGTTCAACACTTTGCCACATTTTTCACATCTATCCACAATACCTAAGAAAACACCTTTGGTTTCGCTAGTTACACTACAGAATAAGCCTAGACCATCTCCCCGCTAAGCTCATCCTACAAATTGGGCGTCTTCTCTCACTTCAATCTTTAAATGTCCTTGTACGCACTACAACAAGATATGCTGAGCTTCTGACCCCACAACTCCATGCTTCGGTGTTTCACTAAATATTTAACGAGGCTCCTCATAATTTTCAAGCCTTGCTACATGCCGACCACTGGGATTCGACCTATCTGATAGACTATCTACCCAGTCATCCACCAAAGGCATCCCAAGCACATTGTGGCCAAAACTTAGTAGACTAGTTTACAAGAGCTGGAAAAAAACAACTGTTACACATTATTATTTCAAATGGCACTGATATCGAGGAGAAATTTTCACAAAGCAGGGAGCCATTGTACTCGGCCGTTGCCACCGGCCACCTAAATACTGGTCAATACCTCATTGACGCGAGGGCCAGTGTAAATGCAGAGAGTTCATACGGCGAGACACCCCTATATCTCGCCATATCCAGACAGCATTTAAGCATAGTATCATGTCTTCTTGCGGCTGGGGCTGACATATGGAAGGGATACCAGGACCGCCGTTCCCCTTTGAATAAGGTTGTGGCCGAACAAGGTCCAGCTTGCGTTTCGTTCTTCATCAGTGTGATCATCGCCGGTAACACAGACATAAACTAGCCAGATAGATTCTAAGAAACACTACTTCACACGGCAGCCTCGACGGGGAAAGAGTCAGTGGTTGCACTGTTGCTTGCTAGTGGTGCAGATCCCCTGAGACCAAATGACAAAGGGCAGACACCATTGCACTCGGCTACTCGCAGTGGCTGTATTGAGAAATGTAGACTTTCGATCCAGGCAGTGAAGGATTCAAATGGGGATATATCTTATCAGGATAAAGAACGCAAAACCCCCCTGCATTACGCAGTTGAACGCGGTCTCGGGAGCTGATCCAGCTCTTCATCGACACCGGGATGAACTTGTTGGCCATAGATCTTCAGCTTGAGACTGTGCTGGACAGAGCAATCGACAGACGGGATGACGACTGCCCTTTCCGCAGCTGAGGCTGATGTCGATAGTTGCGACTTAGATACCGGAGAGACACCGATTCATGCTTTTATACGTGCAATGAATGGCAAACATAAAAAAGAGCAATACGATATGGCCAAGCATCTGATTGAAAGGAGTGAAGACCTCCGAAACACGACCACAGCTGGAGATACACTGTTACACTACGCAGCCAAATATGATCACTACCAAGTCGCCCAATTCCTCTTGAGCCGACTTGATCATGAAGCGCACTCTCTAGCCAACGAGGTCGGTGATACGGCACTTCACTCAGCTCTTTCCGGTCCACGCCAAGAAGACCTGATTCGGATGCTCTTATTCGCAGGGCTCGATGTTGGGGCAAAGAATAACGGGGGCGTGACACCATTGCATCTGGCAGCTTCCTACTCAGGGAATGCGAGAATAGTCAGATTACTTGTAGAAGCTGGTGCAGATATGTTTGCTTTATGTAATTACGGGAATCCACCTATCCATGATGCCATGAGAAGTGGTGCACAGGATGTCATAGCCTTTTTTCGCTGAGGCTGGAGCCACCACTCATAAAGGATGTGGCTCGTGTGAGGCCCATGCAGCTCGATGGAGATTTCTGGATGGAAGTCGTGGCGTGAATATGTTGATTCAAGAGTTCTGGGGCTTCGCTGGCTTCTTCTTCCACAACCTAGAAAAAGAGGAGGGGGAGGAGATGTATATAGAATAGGAGGCGTGCGATCCGGAAGGACAGAGCACTATGTGAAAGTCTATCAGCATAGAGTGGATTATTCCCGATTGCTTTTCTTCACCCAATTCATAGAACAGGAGGGCACAATATCAGCACCACTGTAGGATCAATATGGAAGTACTAGGTAACCTTCCAATGGCAAAGGTCTCGAGATTATTGAATCCCGCTCACGTACGTACTCCTAAGTAAACCAACATAATGCTCAGTATACGAGACCCAGTTAATAATTCTGTAAAATGAAGACGACATATAAATTACATCCAAATTCTGCTGCCAGCGCACACATAAGCCTTCCTCCCATTCCACATTCCAAGCTCTTGGGGCTTCGTCGATCTCTCACCACCACTTACACGCAACAAAGTTGAAGAATCCATCAACCCACCCTGAATTCTCCAACTCCCCACTCACATTCTAAAAGTGTCCAAAAAGAGCCTCCCACGATCTGCAGGAAACGTTCCTCTGATTATCTCTGAGCCGACGTGCCCAGACGGCCCACTTATACCGGATTTAGGGCTTGAATCTGCACGATCTACGTACCGAGCACCCGATAGCTTCCATTCCTGGGGCGGAATACCCGATTAGAGCTCATTTCTCCAGCAAGGGTGGTATGCAAAGCTTATATACTCTTGGGTGCTTTTTCCGGGGTACGGGATTGGGTTGTGGGGTTGTAGCTTGCAAGGGGGGGTATGCAAGCGAGACTTTGTTGGTGAGAGCTTGATGGACCGCTTATATAGTCTTGGATGTTTGTTCCGGGGAACGGGATTGGGTTGTGAGGTTGAAGCTTGTAAGGGGGTTTATGGAGGCATAGGACTTTGGATTAAGGGGGGAGGAGAGGGAAGAGGTTATTTGATGTGATTGTGGTTTATGGAGAAGGGGGGTTGTTGATTTCGGGGTTTGTGGTGCGTATAGGACGATATGGGTATGATATGTACCTATGTAGGTGGTTGGATTTATAGCATACTCGAGGGATCGTGGAACATGAAGAGGAACGGGTGTCTACTCCTTCATCTTCAAGTCAAACTAAGGGTGAAATATGCATCTGCAGCTACACCTGTCATTCACCCACTCTGGTTTCTCGCCCCATGCATTGATCCAGAGTTTAATCCGAGACTGTATGTACATTTACGAGGGGCAGATAAACTAACATGGGGATTAGGGCCGTGTTGTCTGCAGGTTTCTGGAGATAAAATAGGAATACTAAGGTACTATTGGGATTAGAAGCGTGCAATGTGCATGCAACCCGCAAGGCGTCTCAAACTGCAAGGTAGCTAAGTTCTTGACTGACATGACTTGCATTAGTCTCGCAGGACTCTATTTGTAATTGAATTGACGAAAGAGATGAGTGATGAAAGGATCTGTGGGGGGTTTTTCTGCAAGGTCCCTGGGACACCTGGCAGCTCGCTTTTCTTCTTGGTCTCAAGCTTGGTAGGGGATAGCCTGGAGATGTTGAAGATTTGCACAAACCACGTTAGTAAAATCAGACATTGTAGAGTGAGGGAATGGTAATATTGGATAGGAAGAAGGATACTTGATCAAGATCGAGTGTGAAGCTGGGGAAATTTATGGAGTTGATACTAACTTGGATCGGATTTCCTTGCTTTAGTTTCTAGGATCTTGAGTATATACACACGTGCTGGAGCACGAGAGTTGACCGTTTCTTCTGAGAATCTTAGTATTTGGGCAAGGGCCTTGGGAATAAATTGCGTTATTGAATTGGTTTCAATGGATGATATTTGGAAGGCCCAGCTAGGGATACCTGGCTCTTCTGGGGTACTTGAATCGATATTCTTCTGTATTACCTGGATCAACGTCAACTGACAAAGTGGTAGATAATGCATGGGGTTGAAACAGTAGATCGTTAAATCAAGCTAATCTTCAAACTCGTAGTCCATAGCCCATGCTCAATGCTCCGCGATAATGATGCTTTGGAGGACTCAAGGGATACGTATCAGGACATGACGCCATTGAAGGTAGGACGATCGATCTATGCATATTACAGAGTACGTCGAAGCTTTAATTCCCCCGTGCTAGGAATAAACTATTGGAGAGTTGAGTTTAAATTACGCCAAAGGGAGGGGCGGAAAATTGATTCAAAGTTAGAACTATGTCGGTCCCCTTTAGCAAAGTTTGAAAGAGGCATGTTTGCTTGTTAGTGGACGATTTTCATCTAAAGATGATGACTATTGTTCGCTGGTTTCGCAAAGCCAGGGCGGCTAATGCCAAGAACTGGCTGGATCTGGATCCAAGAGTAATAGTTTTGCAGATCTCTTCCCGATCTTGACTAGACCCAGTGTAGGCACGGGATGCAGGGCAGATTTTGTCTCTCTAGGAAGAGGGGGAGAGGAAAGGAGGTTAGGAGTCGAGAAATGACACTGCGTTGTGTTATCTTTGGATGGGATGGTAAGGTTTGCGAAGGGCACCTTGAAAAACAATAATTAGGTCCCTTCAGAGCTGTAAATCGTGGATATTAATGGAAATAATGGGTTATTATTATCCCCTCCTCAAGGATGCTCCCCTCACACGTGGGCCTGGAATGGGGGGAAACGAAGGAAGCAGGGATTTGCGCTGGTCTGGTCTCGCATGGTAAGATACGGGGACAACTCACAGTCACAGAGACAGGGCGGATTGTCCTCACGGCTCAGGGTTGAAGAATTGTTTTGATAACAACAATAACAAAGAGTACATATCATTCTCATCTTGATCCTAGGGTCACAGTTGCTGTCGTCACAGGCTCAAACCCAAAGGCTCAAGTAGTAAACCCGCTGAGTTTCTCTATCTGCAAACTTAAACGCTGGATCTTCGCCACGCGTACGCGGGCCAAAACTCGAGTCGTCAACATCAGATCATGGCAGACAATCAAGGAATGGTATTAATTGCACCCTGGCAAAGCGCAAGATTCTCCTGCTCTGCAACGCGTGAAGTCATATCAACAACAAGATAAACAAGGAAAATAAAGTTGCAGAGGGCGATGATGTTTGCAGGAACAAGAGCGCTAGGGCTGCTAGCGTGGCCCAATCAGCAATGCAATCATGGTCGTAACCCCGCACGCACACCTGGATCTGACGCTTTCATTGTCCAATAATTGGATCATTTCTTGTTATTGTTGTTTTGACGGAGTAGTCTTCGCGCTTTGCATGCACATCAACAACGTGATATCAAACATCGAGCGCGGACCCCGGCGCTCATCTGACATCATTTCGCCCGCTGACTGGTTTTGTTCCAGCGGCTTCGATTATTATGGACGTTCGTCCTTGTTTACGCTAAAAGCCCGGAGGGTCCGAGATACGACAACGTCACTGCACTAATTGTACTAGGGACCTTTGGAGTCTGGGAGCTGTTTATCCTCGCCAGCTTCGGCTTAGCACCAAACTGGGCGTTTCTTGTCCGCGAAATTTCAATTGCCTCCACCCAAACTCAGCCCCAGTCGTCGGCTTGTGGTACTATCGCCCTGACTAAAATCAATTTGGGGTCGCGAAGGCGGGATAAGGCAGCCTATGGTGATGAGGGGGAAAAGGGAAAATCTGGAACGAGTTTAGTTCTGAGATCTCAGAGTTCATGGCGGCGCGGGCGCGTAAGCGCATGGAGATTAGAATCTGATCATGCCATAATGTCTCTCCCGAAGGAAGCTCTGGATGTTTTGCATGTCTCCACAGGTTTCACGCTGTGGAGAGAGGCTATCTGGAAAATCGACCGGCGTCTCATCGAGGAGGGGCAAGAGCAAAGGATAAGATAAAGTGCCGATGACGAGGGCCTCGCTGATGCGAAGCTGAAGCCAACAACAAATTGGGTATCCCACGCGATGTGGCGGAGTCCAGCCGGAGCTGATTATTGAACCGATCCATCCAAGATGGATGGCGATTGGCCGATGGGGACGCATAAAAGTGCTTGGAGATCAGTTATGATGGTGGAGATAGTAAAAGTAATTGGGGGGCTCTCCATCGCAATAGCCCCCCATCATCACCCCTCTTTCAAGTGGCAGTGGTCACGATGGCGTTCTTCCGTTCCTGTTCAGCTGAGGTGCGAGATGACGGTCATTATTGCCGAATCGCCGGCTTGCGGCGAGGAAATTTTCGCGGCTAATTGTCCCATCCGAATCCCACTGAAGGAGTAGGTCGCAGCTTTCACAGGCGATAATTGCAGTCACAGGCAACGCAAGAAGGACCCATTGGCTAAATGTTGAAAGGGATGGTATCCCTAGCCAGGGTCGACTAAGCATCGAAGTGGAATACTTCTGAATAGTAATGGCCTTCAAGTAAGGGCACTTGATATGCATTAATATTGATAAACTGACAACAGTGCGTAGGAATGCGGGCCTGTAGGGACAGGGTTGATTGTGGGGGGTTTCGAATCCATGTTGATTGATAGGAGTGTCATCGCTGGTTCTAATGATAGCAAGAACGGGAGATCAGGAAAATACTTGGCCAAGGTGATCATGTAGCAGATGGATCGTACTGTGGAGTCTGGAGTCTGGAACATTATGGGCAATCGAAGATAGTTTCCAAGTTTTGCGCAATTCAGGATTCCAACAAGCACGATCGTCTGTGAAGATTCCCGTCGGCATGTGCAGCCACCGGTATCTTCAGGTTTTGTTACTGGATTCTCTACGGTCGGGACCAGATGATGACATAACCACGGCAAGTGTTGAGTTATACACTACCTGTTCAATAAACCTGGGTAAGTAATACTGGTAATACAGACGTAGTCAGTGGCCGAAGCAGGAGACGATTCGGAGATTTTTTTTGCTCTGAGCTCATCTGTACAACGTCCCCTCAGAGAGTAGTGATCTCCCAGACTACAGATGACAATTTTCCCTTTTCAGACATTATTGAAGTTGGTTCCTGGACCAGCTCTTTTTCCCGACTGGTGGAGCGGGTGGAGACAATTAGATTCGATCTCTCGTTCGGGTTCTTGGGAATGATGTATAAAAAAAAAGGACGAAAATTTTACTATTGATTCCTAATTCCAAGCCTTGGGGGTGGTCCAAAAAGAAAACCCCCCCATTTCAGGTTATGAGGTTACTTGCTACTCCGTGCTCCTCGTAGATTGAGGTCATCGACCTAGCATATGCCAGGAGCCGGACTCGACGCATGATTAAACTTCGATATCCTTCAAGGGAGTTGAACCTGAGGAAGAATTGATCAATCCTGGAGAGAAAATGAAAATTCTTTGAGTGGGAGAGTTCCATTATTGGTAAACCTATCAAAAGACACCTAGAGTATGACCGGACAGATACGGGGTCTCCGGTACAGATACGGCTGTTTTGGAGAATACTGAGCCGCAGGCCGTTCATAATTTCGTTTGAAAGGAAAAAGGAATCCTGTGAGACAGGCACGATCCATGCCTCAGCCAGCCAGCTGAGACTGGGAGATACAAAGAGGGCGGTTCAGTAAGGATGCTGATAGGCGGGATGCTCCTGAGCAGCAGGCTAGCGTTGCCCACGGCGGTAAGGGAGTCCCGGCAACGAGGGATCCAACCCTACGCAGTGGCTGACTAGTCCTAGAATGTCCGCCAGAAGGAGCGTACTGTACGGGTACCTACAGAGTTCTGGCCGATGTACGTGTGTAATGAGGTACTGAACCTGTATTCGGACCTGTGAGACTCGCTGTCGACGTCAATGCCCAAATTACACCAAATCCCACCCATGTACCTGCGGGATACCTCCGACTTTCAGGATAGATAGCACTCGCCCTCACGAAACCAAAATTTAACTGTAGGAAATTATGGAGCCTAAGGCTCTTGTATTGAGATTCACCCTCATCGCCCCCTCAGTAGTCAATAGTAGGCGTCCTTGAAGGGTGCAAATCCTCCGTGGTGGTAAACCCGTTTCTGACACAACCTAGTAACCTGTCGTCGCTTAAGCTCTTTCTTGAGCATCTGGAGATCCCTCCCCACTTTTCGTTGCCATTGCAACAAGGCCATCCCTTCAGCTTCACTTTTCTCCAGGCCATTTTTCCTCTTCCTTCCTTCTCTCTCCTTCTTCCCTTCTCACTGACCTCATCCTCTGCTCCCTCTCTTAAGACCTGGGCCTCTGCACCTTCTCGGGCTTCACCTCCGACGCCTTCTCGACCTCTACCACCACCTCTCTCTCTCTTGGTATCTAGCCCCAAATGCATTAGCGTACCGATTCTACGACGCTTTCCCCTGATGATACTGCTGGTAGGCAGGCTGCTAACAAGTGTGGTGTTCATGATAGCTTCTCCTCCTCCATCCTCCTCCTAAACCCTCCGTCACCCTGCTTGGACCCGTCAGCCATGTCGCTTTAAGCGCTCGGCTTCGTAACGAGGAAGTACCGCTATATGCTGGTCAGCTGCGGGAGTTCGAAGCCGTTCTGCACGAATTTGCATTTCAGGGAGGGAAAAAAAAAGAAAAAAGAGGGAAAGGTCCATACCAGGGTAGTTGGTCGTGACTACATATATTATTGTCGGGCGTTGTAGTGTATGCCAGATAAATAGGAACGCAGATTTGCTGGATGCCGCTTCTTGGATCGTTGGAAAAGAATCGTTCTTCTACCGTTACATTGGTCGTCAAGTTCTAGGGGAATCGCATCTTCCAACAACCATGGAGCATTCATCGCCGTTGGCCGCCATGCAGCCCCCGTCTGTACTCTTTGGCCATTGCTTTCGCTCGGAAGCACCGACGTCTTACCACCCTTTTAGTCCCATCCCAGGACTAGGTGGAAACGGTTTTAACTTCAAGGATTTGTCCATGAAGAAACCCCAGGGGGACTACTTCAACGTGAAACCGGTTCGAGGATCGTCTCCAACGGCGAGTCTTGCTGCGGATCTGTCCCAAAATTTCCATATTGACCACAGGTTCGTTCGATTCATCGGGCAAAATTCTTTGTTTGTCCATTGTTCTTGGTCGTCCTGAATAAAGAAAACGCTGACCAAAAATAGTCCTCAGGTAGCTACGCCCCGACGGTCTTTGTTCTCTTCCTGTCTCTTTGGTCATGGGAATAGACGCGGTAAGACATCATAATATCTGCTGTGACTTGTGCGAAAGTTTGGAGTTTGCTCATGGAGTATATATATAGAAGATGCGATGACAACTCCTCCGCTTCCGTCTTCCTCACCGGCGCCTGCGATGGATAACATGGACATGTCTCCATTACCACACAAGGCACCATTCATAATCACCACCGAAGTTGATCTGAATACTCCTACGCTCGAGTGCTCACCGATGGATTCACCGATGATGTCTCACCCGGAAACTCCCCTTCCAGAGTCACCGTCGGTACCACAGAAGGATGGTCAACAAGAGTAAGGAACAACGTCTGGAACTCGGAGGCCGGTAGCTTTGAGCATGATGATCTAATCATTTGGTTGTTTACAGGAGACGACGTCCGACTTTCTTGAGGCCTAGCCTAGCCCGGAGCAAAGCTCAATCGTTTCAGCTGGGGATGGCGAGACCCGCCCCCGAGAGCCAAGCACCGCCCTTCAAATTCCACACTAAAGGGAGCAAGACATCCTTGGGTACCTCAATGTCACTGGAAGACATGTTCGGAGAATCGCCCCAGCGTGAACGTTCCTTGCCAAGGAATAATTCTTCAAGCGTCTTGAGTGCCAACGCTCGCCTTCGGCCACCTCTTAGCAGCAATGGGAGCCATGTCCGCGCGAATGGTTCGCCGTCAGCAGCTTCAATTCGTAAGAGCTCGCACCCAACGATGCGCCCCCGTAAGCAGTGCAGACGGTCATTGAGCATGTTTGAGCACCCGGAGGATGTCATTGCCGATAAAGAGGTTAATTTTACATCAAATGCACCATTACAATCGATCACCGATATCGAAGGAACCCCCTGCCTACAGCTGCCTCATTTCGTCAATGAGGACCAGGCGGATACATTACCTCGCATCGACAAGGCCACCCTCGTGGAACTCAAGGATGGCAAATACAATGAGTTGTTTGACAACATCCTAATTATCGACTGCCGGTTTGAATATGAGTACGAGGGCGGTCACATCACCGGAGCCCTCAATTACAACGACAAAGAGCGTCTCGCCCACGAGCTTTTTATCGACCCCAAGCCACGGACAGCTTTGGTTCTCCACTGCGAGTATTCCGTGCACCGGGCCCCAATTATGGCCAAGTTTATTCGCCATCGGGATCGTGCCTACAACGTGGATTCCTACCCCCAGCTCAGCTACCCGGATATGTACGTTCTGGAAGGTGGCTACAGTTCGTTCTTTGCTGAGCATCGATCACTGTGTTTCCCACAAAACTACGTAGAAATGTCTGCCAAGGAGCATCAATTTGCTTGTGAACGTGGTCTCGGGAGGGTCAAGCAAAGATCGAAGTTAAATCGAGCTCAGACTTTTGCTTTTGGTCAGCAGTCTCCGCAGATGGAGGATAGTCCCACTGGACGATGTCGAAACAATGGTGGCCGACTTCTAGATTCGCCATTCGGCCAAAGCCCTGGTTCCAACCGATTCCCCGGTCGCCGGATGCTTTCTTACTGAGGGTCTCGCTTGAGACTTGTTTCACCCTCACCGTCACAGCTTGATGATGATGCGTTTGGACGAGCCTGCACCCACGACCACAAAAACCTTTATCACCACCCCTTATTCAGGACTATATCGGCCACTGACGATTTTTGATCAGTCTTTCAGGTCGGAACGAATTTACGAAACTAATTGGAGTTCAGGGCTCTGTTTCTTTTTTTTTTTTTCCTTTTCTTTTTCGCATTTCAGAACTTGGGTACACATTATGCCGGCGCTCGCCAGTTTGGATTCAGCGAGCACCCTTGCGTTCCAGGCTCCCGTCCATTCGCTTGAGATTTACCTTTCATTTTCCTTGCAACTCTTACTATGGCATTTCGGCCACCACCGTGGATACTTCTATCCCATTTCTCACGACGACACTCTATTTTGGCTATACCTCGACCGAAGTGAGCTTATCGACTCATCGATAGCTTGCAAATCTTGATTTGACGACGAACCTCCCCTACCTTCGAACCGACCCCTCTCATCAGCATTTCCTATGTTCCCTACGAATATCTACCGATTTATCTCTTCCACTTGGACATCCGGTCTCACCACTTTATGACACCCCACTTATTCGCATTTTCACTTCTCTAACGCATTTTCTTTTAAACTCATACGGTCTTTTAATCCTCTGTCCCCGTTTTCTGTACAATCTTGAGAGAGCCCCTTATTCGCTGCCGTACACAGTACATATTAATGCGCGCCTCGTCAGATTTTAAACAAGGCGATAATATTGATATGCCTGGCAGTTTCTCGGAAACCTTAATTAGTATTGACTGGTTCCAAAGCAACAGAATATGGCTCTTACTTGGACACCCAGAATGCCAGTGCAGCTGTACATACATACATTGCAAGAAAACAACAAATTGGGAGTCGGCGAACAACCCGACGCTTTGGAGGGAGAGCATAGAAGCTAAAGACATAAATTTCCTTTGTTGGGACAATGAAAGAAAGTTCAAATCGATTTCGTTCTTTGTAAAAAATATCGTAAGGTCCGAGGTTGTATACATGCGGTGGAATTTTTGACGGCCTAAGGCAGTGATAGTTTTCCTCCGCCTCCGCTCCGCTTGCTCTCTCCTTCTCCCCCGCTCCTCTCCCATGCAAAAACAAAGCTCCAGATCACGCTTTTCCCGGCCATGGATATCGACGACATCCTTGCCTCCGTTGACCGCAACGATGTCTCCAACCCAGAGTCCACAGCCCTCGACCACCAGCTCCTGACACGCTACTGGGTCGCAGAGAGAAACGTCCCAGAGCTCCTCCCATGGCCCGAACGTCTCATGGAACGAATGATGGATAGAGTCCGACAGCAGGTTCGTCCCCCTCCCCACCCCCTACTCTTTTCACCCTCAATCCCATTCCTATACTCACTCATATATCTACCTAGATCGAAACAATCGAAGACCTAGCCGCCTCCGCCGACCCCATCCCGCTCCCCGCCAACGCCCACGCCACAAACAACAACCCAACCCTAAACCTCAGACTCTCCATCCTCCAAACAGACCTCTCAAGAACCCAATACCTCATCCGCTCTTTCCTCCGCCAGCGCCTCTCCAAACTCACAAAACATAGCATGCACTACCTCCTCCTGATCTCCCCTTCCTCCTCCACCAACCCAGCCAACACCCAGGACAAAAACTCCCAACAACAGCAACAGCCAGAAGACTCCATCCCCGCCCCCACCCCCGAGACAATGACGGACCCATCCCCGCTCTCCGCAGCCGAGGTGAACTTCCTCTATACGCACCAGACGCTCCTGGCGCGCCACTACGGAGCGTCGTTCCTGGGATCGTTCCCGCCGCAGTTGAGGCGATTGGATGATAATGCCGGTGGGACAAGTATGGTGCAGGGCCCGGATCTGAGAGAGATTGTCTTTGTGCGGTGTTTGGCGGAGGAGGTGGGGGTTGTGGCGCCGCCGGGGGATGGCGTTGATGCGGAGCAGTTGGGGATTACGATGCGCATGGGGGATGTTTGGGTTGTTAGGTGGGAGGGCGTGAAGAGGGCGTGGGAGAAGGGGGATGTGGAGGTTTTATAACTCTCTCTCTCTCTATTTTCTTTCCTCTTTCCCTTCTGCTTGGTTCTTCTTGTTAAATGGGACGAGAAAAAGCTAAGGGTTATGTATATTTGCATGTGTCGGCGTTTAAATAGTTTTCGGGGGTGTTATGATACCCTTTTCCCTTTCTTTTAAAAAAAAAAACCTGCTTTATAATCTTGTCTGGATAGTTATAGAAAAGGTCACGCTTATAAAAAGATATTTGGAATTTGTTATTCGTGTCACTAGCTGTGCCTTGAAAAGCCAAAATAGTCCGACAAGTAGCATCCCCCAGATAGTCTTTCATACTAGTGCCAAGAGAATCATCATCTTCGTCATAGATCATCACTAGTAGACCATTCGCAAAGCATTCCAGCATACGTACCAGAAGATAAAGAAGAGAAGAACAAGAAGAAGAAGAAAGGGGGAAAGATCTATGCTGTCAAAACCCACCGCCGCCATGTGTGCGCCCTTCGCCAAGCTAAAAAGAAATCGCAATCCGATGTATGTATGGAATGAAATGCCCCCATACGCAAAATAACAGCAAAATAAAGTGTGAAGCGATATAAGGGACGAGAGAGGGAGAGAGGTAACGCCAGATTATGCAATGTAACCGTAAGTAGGTGGCTCTTCTCCAAGACGTTCGAGGTACTCGCGGTCAATCAGGCTCTCAATACGTTTCTTGATCATGTTGACATCCGGCACGAATCGCGCAGAGAGCTGATTGAGGACCTCGGTGATGAGCTGAGTATGGATGAGGGTCTTGCGTTGTCTAAAGATAAGAAAGGCGGGGAGGTTAGTTTGGTTGTTGTCCTACTGCCACGTAAGGAGACAATAACTTACTTCATAATACGCACGACGGCAGCCTCAATGCTGGCGCCCCTCTCGTCGCTCATTCGCTTTTCGGTTTCCTTCCTCTGGTCCTGGTTCTCGACTTTGTTGGCACCACCGCTGACGACGCCAATGCGGACCTTCATGAATGGGCTCTGGAAGTCATTATTGAAGTAGAACTTGTCTGTCGGTTTCACGTCTTTGCTCATTGGGTCCTTTTTAAGAACTCGGGTCTTGGGAGCCACCGCAAGGGACTGGAGGTTACGGATCAGGTCATGGTCTGGGATCCTGGTTCGAGCCTGGATCTCCTCGAAAGTAAGAGATTCGCCAGTTGGGACATCGTTAAAAAGCAGTAAGACAATCATAGCATAAGTAGACACGTTCAGATCATGACGCTGGACCTTGCCATTCGACCGATGGAAAGTGGCTCGGAGATCTGCGGTTCCCATGGTAGGTTGCCAGGAAAGCTTCCGGCCATTGTGCTTGCTAAGATAGAACTGCTCGAAACTTTGCTTGACGCTTTCGACCTCTCTGGGGAAGATACACGGAAGCTCAACCTGCCCGTCTTTGGTGATTGACATGATCTCCATGGGCCACATGGTGCTGGTGAGAACGTTGATGTCCAGTTCGATTCGTTTTTGATCCGGATCGCCTGTGTGCTGTGCATGTTGCTTGTAGCTAGCAGTGAGATCTTCGGATATCGTCATGTCTTTAAACATAGCCTCCAGACGCTGTGTGAATTGATTTCCAACTTCTAACTTCATCTTGGAAATCATCTGTCGTTCGGCATCCATGCTAACAGAACGCTTCATCAGCAGACGTCGAGAGAGATGCTTCTTGTAGTAGGCCTCAAAGAGATCCTTGTCTTTCAGGTAGCGCAGAAGGGTGATTCCGTTGTCTAAGAGAGCATCGACCTCGTTTTCTGTCTTGCCCTTGATGCCCTTCTTGAGATTCTCGTCGAAAAATAGTGATAGAAACTCGGAGCTGCGCCTCGTGGAGTTTATGAAATCGGAAAAGCTGGTCGTGATTGCAGTCTGCATAACCTGATCCGAATCAAACGCATTCTCCCAAATCCGGTCGAACTTCTTTTTGAGGCATAAGATATCATCCACCCACTTGATAGCAGACGCAGTCTGTTGGTTCACTGGCTTCTCCTTCTCCTTCTCCGCCTTCTTCTCCCCTGTGGGTGTTTCAGCCGACTTGGCTGGCGCAGAACCAGGGGCCTGCGCCAAAGCGATAGAAGCAGCATTGATCTCTTGGCCCAATTCAATAACGCGTTTTTGTACGGCTGCCGTCAGCGACGACTTTTTGTTGTCCACACGCGCACTGAGGAGGTATATTTTTCGCAAGGTATCCAATCTATCGTTGTCAATCATGGACTGAACCCCTGTCCCTGGCAGTTTGATGACTTCGGAGATGTTGTTCCTGATCAGTTCGTTGTCTAGCACATCTTTTATTTTCGTCTGAGTAAGCGTCGAAAGAGTATAAAGACATCGTTCGTTTTCCTCTGCGATGCGGTCCGAAGCGGCAACGCAAAAAGTGGTGGCGTCCGCCATCTCGAGCAGCCTTCTGCCCTCTGCTTGATAGAATGCCTTGCTTGTTTCTAGGAAATCAGGTTCCAACGATGTCAGGTACAGCTTAGATGACTCCTCTTCCGTCTCGGTCTCATAGAGTCCCTCAAGCATATAAATACAGTGCCGGATAAGAGGGCGATCTATCATATGACCTGAACGTTCTAATTGGATCATGAAGAGCACGGTAGATTTGAGCACATCGAAGACCGTCGTCGTCGTATCTGGCTCTATAGGAGACCGGAGGACGTAGTCGCGAAACAGGGCCATTGCAGCGATATAAATCGAGACTTTCCGGGGATCGGCCTTGACGACTCGATCCTAAATTATCAAACAGTATTGTTGTTAGTTTTATAGCTAAGGTTAAGTGGTGAAAGATCCGGAATTACATACCATGTACATCAGAACATCCGTGATCATCTGCATGCACAGTTGGTGATCTTCCCATGCCTCTTTCAAGACTCTCAAGAATTTTTCTCCGGCTGCCTGTCTCTCGCTTGCCTGGTCCAGCAAATCAACAACTTCCTTGGCGAGCAGAAGACTAGATGAAATCCCCGCGATGACTCTCTTCTGAACCTCATCACACAGCCATTCCTTCTCAAGTTGCTTGGTACGATCGTATAAATCGTCACCGCGCATCATCAGCACAATGTTGTAAGCATTGCGGTACAATTGTTCGAAGGAAAGTGTGGAGGCATTCTTAGTATGGATCTTCTTTAAAGAGGATGCCAAATCGTTCCAGTTTGTCTCGAATCCGTCAGGTCCGTTCGCCGTGATACCCTAGCCAAGCTTCATTAGATTGAACCGAAACTAAAGAATGAGAGATGCTGGGGGTCGATTTCATTCCATTCCGTGTTGCCCAAGATATTCCGAGAGATGCCACCCCGGAATACGGCCCCTCACAACAGACACAAATGAATGTAAAATCGAAATAGACGGAAGGAAAAAGGTCTAAACTCACCCGCCTGGGAGCCCGGATCCTCTGCCTCGCTCTCATAGCCATTTTCTCGCTTCGTGCCTTTCAACCGATCATATAGCAAAAGTCGTGCGGGGCAGGCTGAAGGTGCTCGCTCTGGCTTCAGATCGATGGAGCGGCACAGCGTGACCACGTAGAATTTAAGCTGCAAAAGCTCAGGAGGTGCCTGGGAACTCAAATTTCGACGATTTTATAGCTTTCTCTGCGTTTAAAAACCATCCTCAACAACAAAAAGCGAGCCAACGCTGTTTCTTTGAGAGACACAAAGCGAGTGAAAGACGCCGCGGAGGACGAGCGGGAAGAACTTAAATCCGGCACAAAACTCCGTCGTCATCGTTGTGAACTCAGGAACTACAAAGAACCACCAACACCTTCATCAACCGATCTCTTTCAAGACTGTCATTGTCAGATTCTGCACAGCACACACCATCATGCGGCCATTCTTGCCCCACCCCCAGGCTTTCCGCGCCCTTCAACTTTCCATCTCCCAGCCTGCACCTATCTCTCGCGGAGCTTCTTCCCGACTCTACTCCCAGCTGGCCCGCCACAACACCCTCCGACCCTCTCCTTCTACCTACCTCCAGAGACGCAACCGACCCCTCGCTCAGTGCCCTGCCATCCGACATAAATCAGACACCTCTACCCCAGAGAACCCACTCACTGATCGAGTAGCCAATGATTCTGAAGATGCAGAGAATAAAGAACGAAACCAATTGAGACGAGAGCAAGAACCATCCTACCAGATCACATTCACCTGTAAACCATGCGGCGAACGCTCATCTCATCGTATGTCGAAACACGGCTATCACCGTGGAACTGTCCTGATTCAGTGTCCGAGCTGTTCGAATCGCCATGTTATCAGCGACCATCTCAAGATTTTCATGGATGAGAAGGGCACGCTGGAGGATATCCTGGAGAAAGAAGGTCAGAAAGTGACTCGTGTGCATATCAACGGGGAAATGGAATTCTGGGATGAAGGAACTGTCACCAAGGAGGAGAACGAGGGGACGAAATCATGAGGCTGTTTGAAAGCATTTTCTGCATTTGCCCTGGGGTTAACAAAAATCACATATGGCAAGAGGCGTTCCTAGAATCAGGTTTGACTTCTTTTGTTTGTTGACACTTCACTGTTTATTTACACTCTGCTCCGGATAACATGTGCAATATCTTTGGTTTATGTTGGAAAACTTGTACTGTAATGATAATATACCCCAGTGGTTCCCCTTTTCCGTCAACGCCGTTACTTTTTAATCCCCGTTATAGCGAGTACATGCAGCTATTTCAAGATCGTGACTCCCTTACCAGCCTCGTCTCTTACCCCGATGTTCTGCACCCTTCTCCTTTCTCTTCTCGCGCTTGCGGTCATTCCTGCGCTTCTTATCACGTTCATATCTCTCGGGTTCTGTAACTGCTTCGATCCGCCGCTTCACCCGTCGTCCTTCACGCCTCTTCTTGATTTCTTCTTGGACAAGCGCCATCTGGTTTACATACTCGGTCGTACCAAGCTTCTTCTGAAGCAGATCGAGGACCTCATGGCAGTTAGAAACGAGGGCCTTGTAGGATTCCTTGAAAGCTTCATCACTCGACCGGGGAGCTGGGATGGATGAATCGGTCAAGTGCTGCAGAGGGAGGAGTATTGTAGATAATGATTCGAGGATTTGCTCTGGTTCAAGATGACGGCAAAGAGATGCGAGGAGGCCAATGACTGCTGTTTTGGGAATCAGGGATTCCGCCCGGGTGGTGAGGAGTTCTCTGCGGAGGATATAAGACACCTGTTGGAAGATGTGTCGAAGAGCAGATTTCTTGGTTGTGGTTTCGGTACCGTCCTCGTTCTCTTCATCAAGCTCGTCATCATCGTCACTACTAGCACCCTCATCCAACTCGACATCCTTGGCTCCAGTGCTAGAGAATTCAAGGCCATTCTGAGCGCAGCAGCGGCCGAGGAAGACGATGTTGCGGACAGTTTGCATGGCAAGCTCCTCGCTAATCCCCGGGGTGCGCAGGCAGCGTACACTAGCACGGATCAACTGCAGCATTGCTTCTCTGTCGAGGGCCAGACCGGTGGAACCTAACAGCGGGATAGATTGATATCCATCCGTAGCATTCGTCTTGGCCAAGTCTGCGAGCCATACGCCAACGAGATTTGTGGCACAGGTTTTGACCCAGGTATGGGGGTAAAAGAGACATTCACCAACAATGCTCCAGATCTTGGCCTGCTCCTTGGAGAGGCCAATTGTGGGGATAGTCTTGCATAGTTTGGAGTAAAGTTGGAGAGAGTAATAGAGGGTTTGCCAGTTTTCAGTCTCCGTCTCCTTCACAATGGGTCGCATGATGGTCGGCAGAATCTTCGTGATGAAGGCAGCTTCTTTCTCCTTGTCTGTCTCCTCAACTTCGAAGTAGATCCTCATGGCTTGCAGCCCGGTGCCAGCTAGGAGAGGATTCTCCGTTTGCTCGAGCCAAGACCGGAGCGGCCCAAGGATGGTCTTCATCTGTTCCCTGTCTGCCCTCTTGAAAAATTCTCCAAGAAGAGCTCCTGCCATTTCTCTACACTCTGCCGCATCATCATTGGCCATGGCGATGACGACGGGGAGGAAGAAAGTGCCCACGATATCCTGGGCTAACTCTTGTCCTGTCTTGGAGAGTAGCATATGGATTGCCTCCATGACCGACTGACGGCCATCTTGATGTTTATACTCAAGATTCTTGGCCAGGAAACTGAGTTGCTTTGTCCAACGATTCGTTGCCTGAGGATATTCGATCAAGAAGTGAATGTACACGCCACGGGCCAGGTCCCGTGCCGAACGTGTCTGGTTGGTAACCATCATCATCGCAATGTGATCCACGAGCTCGTACACTTCGGGTACGACGAGCTTCCGAGTCATGACAGCCCTAATAAAGTTAAAAGTCACACCCTGGCGGTCTGGCTCCTCAATGTCGGAAGTGAGGCGCTGGAGCAGATAGGCAAGATGTCCATCCCTCAGCTTGACACTCTTTCTTTCCCGTAACATAGCAGAAATCATCTTCAGTGACGCCTGAGAAGCCTCGGTGTTGGTGCTAGGAGCCTCCTTGATTATTTTAACCGCTTCAGTAAAGTACACAGGGGCGTTATTATCGATATCAGCCAAGGGGACCTTGATGATGGTCGAAAGGAGCCGGAGGGCCGATATTTTCACTTCCTCGTGGCCCTGGACCAACGCGTCACCAATCATGGGCAGGAATCCCGCCAAATTCGTAGGTGTAAGCAAGGAGCTATACTTGCCAAGGATCGAGCGCATCACATCAAATGAGAAGCGAACCAGCTTGTAGACATAGGAAGAAGTAGTGCCGCGCTTCTCGCCCCGCTTCGGGCCTTTCAGATTGACCAAAAAGTTTTCTTCCTGGACAGACTTGACATTCTGCGTTTCAGGCTGAGCTGGCTCTCGGTACGCCTGCTTTATGACTTCGTAGCTGAACATCAGGATATCACGGCTTTCCACGCCGGGGTTCCTCATGAGGCCAACGCCAATTCTTCGTAGCAGTTCATCGACCTTCTTCACGATGGTGGAATTGAGCTTCTCCTGCAACAGTGACTGGAGAGGGCGTATCAGGTTTGCCAGGTTCCGGACGGTAGAATTTTTCGCCAGCAGCTCCATGGAGTCATAGCTTTTATTGCTCTTCACCTCCTTCATCTTACTCACGTACTCCTCTGCGTCTTTCTCCTGACCAACAGCGCCAAAGGTATCATCCATGATGACAGAGCTGAGGTCCGCTAAACAATAGTCCAGGTCTCCTTGTTTGAATTCGTCTGTTGTGGCCACAAGAATGGAATGAACTGTAAATGACATAACGTGAAGCTGGTATCCTCGCTTCAAGGTATTTCGAAGTTCTTTTAGAATGTAGCTCATGTAAGAGGGACCTAAAAGAAGGGCGATATCGTTCAGAGTCTTTCTAGCGGTGTCGCGCGAGTCCTGAGCTTTACTCTTGAGGATACTGCAGACGTCTAGAAGGACTGGTGGCAAGCGGATAGCCATATCCTGCTCTGGTAGCAGCTTTAAAAGCTTGATGGCTGTCACTGCAGCTGGAAGTCGCAAGCTCATCTCGGCCTCGTTCTTGTGATGGATGAAATTGGTCAGTGCAGGGGTGAAGTTTGTAGTCAGCTCAGTCGCAACCTTGGATGCAGACGGTATTGACCGGGCAAGGGTGGATTTCGTGGGTGTTGAAATGTCCATTTTGTCACCTGCATCTTCTATCTCAGCAGCTTTGGCGTTGTACTGGTTCATGGCACTGGTGAGGGAATCGGACATTTTGCCCAGGAGCCTCAAAACACTTTTCTCCATTTCGGATTTGCTCTGCATGTAGCCGCGATATCTTCTGAAAATGGCACGGAACTGGCTCCACTCCAACGACTGTGCAAGAGTTCCGATGGTATTGACGGCCTCTGCGACAAGGTTATGGGCGCTCTCGTCTTCCCCTTGTTCAAATACAAAATGTTCATTGAGAGGGATGAAAATGGTGCTGATATTGGAGGCTTGCAGATTTCCTTTCGTAGCTTCATTGGCTAGTCGACGTAGAGCTCGGAGTCGGCGATGTTGTTGAATATGAAGAACATTGTTGAAGAAAGAAGCTTCTTCGTCATCACCAACAAGAAGGCCATGCATATCTTGCACAGACGGGCGGGTTGGATTCAGCTTGACGAAGTGACCAAGCACCAACACAAACTCAGATCGGATGAGTTCGGATTTTTGCCGGACCCCACTTTGCAAAGAAGGAAAAAGGACTTCAGTGACAAGGGGTTCAAACAGCTCCTTGTCTTCACAAGCGGTGAGGGCGGCTCTCTCAATGAATCGTTTCAGCCCGAAAGAAGCACTGGACCTGATAGCAAGCTCCTGATCGTCCTTGACATGGAATAGCATGTTATAGAGCAGGGGCCGCCATTGTTTAGCATTAAGCGATTCCCAACGATCCTCGTTGACTACCCTAAATGCCTGCAATCGACGTTCGTAATCCACTTCAAGCTTTTTGGTAGATATCGAGTTCAAATCTTCACAAAGCGTAGCAACCTCGGGAAGCTCAGGGTCATGCTTCGCAAAAGCTGTAAATACCCTGGATAAAAGTTCCCTGTTCTTATTGTCTCTGAAGTAATCGAACATGGAACAGACCGCTTCGAAAACCTCCTGGGAAAGTTTAGTGTCTTCATGGGTATTGTAGAGGGGTAAAAAGTGCTCCAGACTGTGCAAGAGATCAGACTTCGTTTTAGGAGAAACCCTATCTGCAGGCTGCCGAAGAAGATACGTTGTTATGCTAATCAAGCTCGACGTCTCTTGTGAAGACTCGACGCAAGGAGCGATGCAAGACAGGGTGTGGACCCCAGAAATGAGAACAGACCGGGAGGGCCCACGCCTGAGAAGCCGGCTTAAGTGGGAAAGAGTGTGCTCAATATAGGGTGCCAAAACCTCGGAGCGAATCTCATCCGCAGGAATATCTCCCATTTTCTCTTCTTCCTCAAGTTCCTTTCCGGTGGAGAGCCCAATTAGAGGCGTCAAGATTTCATTCATAACAAAGATCTTAACTTCATCACGGGCAGATTCAACGCCAAGACAATCCACGATTTTGGTGAGAAGCAGAGTATTATGTTGTACGAGATAGAATGACGATCTAGCGGCAGAGGCCCAGACATGGAACAGTCGAAGGAGTGCGGATACTCCTTGGGCGGTTTCAACGGGAAAGTTTTCGAGCCGTGAATTAATGAGCTCATCGAAGATTGCTTTAACGTATGGTGTCCAATCTCGGTCCTGCGAGATGGAAAATATAAGGTCAAGGCAGCGAATACATGTCTGTCGAATGTTGCGCAGTACTATTGCAAGTCGTCCCTCCTGTGATTCTGTAGAAACGAGTAATTGTTCCTTGTCTAAAGTCCGACAAGCTCGAACAAGGCAGTATAAAACAACATCCATGGATCGTTCTGCGTAAGGTTCCATCCGACTCTGGAGGGTGTCAAAGACAGTCTCGATAAGTCGCAATAGACCCATCTGTCTTCGTGGGCTGACTAGATTCCGGTCGAAAGTTTCCTGGTCGACTTGGCCATCCCGAACGGGGCGAACGTCTCCCAAAGGGCCGAAGGAAACCTGCATGAAGACTCCGAATTCATGGTCAGGAAGCTGTGCCAATGTCCTCAAAATAGCTTTCCTTCTTCCAGCTTGCCCAGCCTGGCCCGCATTTGCGCTGGCTTTCGAAATCATTCGGCCGTAAAGAAGCCGAAGAATCACGGGAAGGACTTCATCCCTATGCTGTTCTTCAATCAGACTGTCTTCCTTGCCCACTCGGACAAATGTGGCAAGCTCGTCACTGAATCGCGACTCATCTAAAATATTTAGGAGATTTTCTCGGTAAGGCGTTATACTGGCGGACTTCCAAGTGAGAACCGCTTTAAGGGCACTTTTCTGTATTTCCGAATTACCGTGGCATAGCAATCCTAGGAGAGCATCACGAACTTCCGGCGCCTTGTACAGCACCGAAGGGTTGATAAATTGCCCCAAAAGCGCGAGAAACGAGAGGCGGTCATGAAATCCCCACGGAATGTACGTTTCTTGGGCTGAGCTGGGATCCTTTGATAGGGAATTAAAGACAAGCCCATCCTCTTCGTCATGCAATGCCCAGGACAAGAACAAAGGAGTGATTTGGCGGGATCTCTTTTCGGCTATGTTTGGGATGGCGTTAAGAACACGCAGAGCGTGTGTTCGAGGAGTAGGCGGGACAACATCTGCAAATGTATGGTCCTTTTCGAATTCTTCCGTTAGGGTAGAAGCGGATTCGAGAACGTTGAAACTCGCAGCGGATACACTCTCAACCTTCAACGCATTGTAACACTGGAAATCCCCGGACACGTAGGTAGTACTGTCCTCATCCTCTCCCTCGGCACCGGGTAATGTCGAGCCTCTCTCATGAAGCCATTGAAATGCTAAATCAGACACAATCCTTTCTCCTTCCGGATTCTCGCTCATAGATTTCAGAGCAGTCGCGGCATCATCCCACAATGGAGCCATTTTCTTGGAGAACAAGCCGAAACAGAAGTTAGGAAGCAGTCTAGGCATCCACCTGCGCGAAACCACCTGGGCATATGAAAGCGCAATTTTACGCACTTGCATCGACAGAACTCTTGCGCTTTGCAGGGTCAACGGACTTTCTTCAATCTCGACGGCTACAGAGATCAAGGCTGGATCTTCGCCAGAGGCTTGCACCATCTCACGCAGGATCTTCAACGATGACAATCTCAATCGGTGGGAAGGCGCTGTAAGGTTGGTAATCAGAGTCTCTGCGAATTCTTCTACTGCAGGCTTATTCAAGCCAACTTGATCGGAGCATTTGGAGATATAACCCAAGGCAGCATCGAGAAAAGCATGGAGGCGAGAATATTTTGCTGCGACCGGAATGATTCGGTCCCAAAGGGTAGGGTCGATAATACCGGAGCGCGACGCCAGATCCACGTAAGTCTTAAAACCCTGGCCAAGGAAGAAATTGGTCCGAGGAGACGGGTCGCACTCATTATCTTCCAGAACAGAGACGAGATTGCTATGGAGAATCCGGATCATATCCGGAACCAGAGAGGGCTCAACAGACAAAGACAGCGCGTCCGGAAGCTTCGCATACGCATTGAGAAGCGCCAATCCAGCATTGCTCGAATCAGCCTTGCTCAGAGTATCTCGAACTCGAATTTTCCAAGAAGCTGGACATGAGATATATCCGGGCTTAGCGGCTTCAGAGGTTATGCACCCAGCCTGGTTCAGACGAAGCAGTGATAAACAAAGCTCATACTCATGGTCTTGCCACAAGTTATTGACAAATCTATGGAATCCCATTAGAAGGGGTCAATTGTCAAGCTCGGGGTATTTACTAACCTCTGAAAGTAAGGAAGAACAACACTATGAAACCGCTCTGCACCCCATTCAGAAAATGCAGCGCAGAAAGAGAGGAAATAGGATGAAAAACGGTCGGTTGTCACCGCATGCATGAGTGCCCGCATGAACGGCAGCATTTCATCCATAGGAGAAACTTGGAGTGCATATGCAACCGCAGTGAGAAGCTGGGGCATGGCATCGGTATACGCACCAGGCGTTTTCTCAGCAACTTGAAGCAGAAGCAACAATGTTTGATGTACCGGCTTCCAGTTCTTCACCCGCGCACCCTTCCGGGTAGCAACATAGAGAAATACGAGTCGACAGCATAGATTGGCGTGCATTTTGTCGGCTTTGCGGCAGTTGGATTCAATGTATGATGTTATTGTATCCGCGATCGGTTCGAAAGTATCAGAGATCGTATTATGAAGAAGGTTGGTCAAGACCCCGCTTGCGACGTCCAGCCCAAGACTGTCCTGTGAACTACCGTCTCCAGACACAACCTCCAGAATACAGCGGAAAATATCCATCCCATTAGAGTGAATCCCGCTTTTCACTCCTTTAATTGAATCGGCAAACATCGACATGAGACCCGCCTTGTATAGTTCAACGTTCTTCGCATCGGCGGCAGTTTGGCGCAAATCATCGAGGAGGAAGGATATGGCAAGCTGAAGGGGAGTTTGGTTCTTGTGGTAGAGCAGTCCTGCCTTTCGGATGAGGAATGACATGGACTCTGCAGCAAATCGAGCCACGAACGGCTTTTGTCGCTCTTTCCCAAGATAGGGCGTCATGATACCTAGAAGCTGTCGCAGGTCTGGGACCAGGAGTCGGGATAAAAACTTGAATGTCCATGCTAAGCAAGTAAAGCTCCATTCCACGACTTCGACATCAGGATGGGTCGCAGCAACAGAGGCAACAAGAGTTACCGATGTGGCAAAGTACTTCTCAAACCTCGCACCAAGGTCCCTTGCAAATTGAGCAAGAAGGCTCAGGAGAGGTTCAAGAGACAGCCGATCCCGCTTTTCAATAAACTCCACCAACAAATCCATTATCTTGTCCTCATAGTAAAGAATCTGAGCCAAGCTCTCGCAAAGCGGGCTGACTCGACGAGAAAATGTGACAAAATTGTCCGACAAATTCAACTCCGCCCAATGATCGAAAGCGGACCTAAAGTGCGATGAGGTCTCATCTGCCTCTTCGCCAAAACTCGGCCGGCGCACACGGTGGATAGGATCGATTTTCAGTTTCGCGACACGCTGGGAAAACGGCTCGAATCGGTGCTGCTTTGTAGTTTCTGTTCCTTTCTTCACACGCTTCACGGACTTGGTCCGCGAGGCCAGCGTCGCCGTAACCATTGTGAGGATCAATGGTCGCGATCCGAAGCAGCAGGCCGCTGGGGAAATCGGACTGAATTCACGAAAGTGCAGTCTCTCGGGCTCTCACCACCAATACTCGGAACTATCAGATCGACAAAAAAATTCATCGGCCCCGCAACTTCCTTTTTCCGACGCGGAGATTAGCGGCGTTTGTCAAGCACGTGAATCTCTGTGTTTGGCTTAGTCTGTGTCATGTGACCGGAAGCTTGGCCCAAGCTCCCAGGCGTTTTTGGCAAAAATGAAGTTTGAAACAGCAAGAACAAGTATCCGGAGAGGCGAGAGAAGCCCAACTTGGCTTTTTTTTTTATGGAATTTAGGGTTTCCTATCTCACGGAATATTATACTTAGCTGGCAAAAGATCCAGGCGTGCTTAACTTGCCAGCTACTAGTTATGTGAGAGGAGCAATTACATCATACTGTCCACAGCCCCAGCCTCAAAAATATGGCCTCCAAAATGTGAGTTCCAGGACCGGAATTGGTGCTTCCTCTTTCGGGTGCTAATAAATCTCATAGAGTGGTCATTGGTAACGTCAACTGTGAACTGCAGGACGTGTTCACCAAGCTCGCCAAGCTTAATGTCAAGCAGAATTTCTCATTTGCTATCATTGCCGGAGACCTCTTCGGCGATTGCGAAACAGAACATGAACTCGGAGAGATGACATCCCTGTTACAGGGGAATATCAACGTCCCAATCACCACTTATTTCACCCTGGGGAGTAGACCTCTACCCGCCCAGGTAATTGAGAGAATCGAGGCCAACGATGAAGTCTGCCCTAATTTGTATTTCCTTGGAAAGCGCGGGACCCTGAAGACAGCTGAAGGCATCCGAATAGTCTCTCTAGGAGGCAAACTAGAGGAAGGGGGAAAATCAACCGACAAATTTCACCCAGGGTACACAGAATCAGACGCCAGGGCGCTCAATGGTGCACATAGCGCCGATATCCTGGTCACCCATCAATGGCCCAAAGGGATCCGCGTCGGGTCCAAAGTGCCGGTACCAGAGGATACCGCATTACCTGAAGAAGTTCAATGCGTCGCAGAGCTTTCTTCTACCTTGAAACCCCGCTATCATATTTCCGCCTCAGATGGATTCTTTTTCGAACGTGAACCCTTCTTCCACCTCCCTTCGGAAGACAACCCGGACGGCAAACCACTCACCCGCTTCATCAGCCTGGGATCCTACAGCAAAACTTCCAAGCAGAAATGGATGTATGCATTTACGCTAGACCCAAAGGCGCCTCTACCCCTCTCCGTCCCCGCTGGCGCAACCGCGTCTCCATTCGCTGCTATACAGGCCAAGCGAAAACCCCTAGCAAGCCAGAAGGCTTCATATCAGAGATTCGCCGTCGACGATGACGACCAGCACCGTCCACGGAAACGCGCCCGTGGACCCCCTCCCGGCCCGGACCAATGTTTCTTCTGTCTCTCAAACCCCAATATCGCCACCCACCTCATCACCTCCATCGGAAACGAAAGCTACCTCACAACCGCCAAGGGCCCGCTACCAACCTCAAAAACCTTTCCCTCCCTAGGATTCCCAGGTCACATGCTCATCATCCCCTTCAACCACACCCCAACCCTCAACAGCATCTCCGACCAAGAGTCCCGACTCTCCACCTACACCGAAATGCAGAAATACCGCTCCTCCCTCCACGCCATGCTCCAACACCACACCAACGGCGACCTCGGAGCCGTAACATGGGAAGTCAGCCGCAGCAACGGAATCCACATCCACTGGCAATTCCTCCCCATCCCCTCCTCCCTCATCAAACGCGGCCTCGTCGACGCCGCCTTCAAAGTCGAAGCGGAAAACCTGAAGTACCCGAAATTCGAATCCCAAGCCGCCTCTTCGTCCAATGACCCCAGCAGCGAGCCAGGGGATTTTTTCCGCATCTGGATCTGGAACCCCCCTTCTAGTTCGGACACAGACGCCGATAACGGCACCAAGGGTACGGGCACAGGCACCGAGAAGACCCTTCTTCTCCCGCTCGGTCCGGATTTCCGTTTCGACCTCCAGTTCGGCCGGCGAGTCCTCGCGAAGCTAATGGAGCTTGAGAAAAGGATTAACTGGAAACACGACGTACAGTCACAGGAAGAAGAGGAAGCAGACGCTACCGCATTCAAGGAAGCATTCAAGGAATTTGATTTCACCGCTGAGGAATAGCATGTAATAGCCTTATTCATCTTGACATGTATAGGATTCGCTTGCCACTTATAAAACTACTAATCTCTCTACAAGAAAATAAGAACCATCCAAAGGCTTATTATTTACACCCCTCGTGCATTAAAGGATTAGATTCCAAGTCCAAGATGGATGACTAGTCTATTTGCAGATTAACTACAGCAGGCCAATCTGAACTAGACTGGATAGGGGGGTATAAATATATAAATAGACTGGCCTTGGCGTGATCTTTAATCTATTCTATAATTTCTATTTAATCGAATGTGTGCTAGTTACTAGTACGAGTCTAACATCTGCATCTGAGACATTGTCGGGCCTTGCTCCACCGGCTAAGCCCTATGTATACCCCTCACCAGATATCATTAGTATAGGTTGATGCGTCAATAGTTAGGGTCTTTGATGCCAGATGATAGGTATAGGTGCAATAGCAATAGACAGAGCCATGTTGTCCACTACCTACAAGTGGCATGCCGGTAAATCGTTGTCTGCGAATAAATGTACCATTCCAACCGCACAATCGTAAGGAAGCATCTACTTATATAGACAAAATATAATGAGGCAACAAGAAGCCTTGACTGGCTATGCTGCTTCCCCTTCCATTCAAAAATACTGAAAGAATAACGACTGGCGAGAAAAAAAGAGACAGTAGAGGGGTAGATCCGATACCTCTCCATTTCGTTAATCTTGTCATCACCGGGTATACACATCATGTAAACATGACACTGTCCTTTCATTTAGCTCTCACCGAGCAGGAGGTGTTATATACATTGTCAAAATATCAGAACGTAAGAATAAGCGCCAGGAATAACGTAATTCGGCCGTATGGCCAAGAGAGTAGATCGTGGTAAATGGTGGGAATGAGACGGAAGTTATTCCCAATATAGGATCAACCCTGTTCAAAAAATGGTAGTCCTTATTGGACTGAAAGGCTCAGAGCTCATAGGTCGTAGGAGATGGCTTTTCATCGTATGCAGGATCAACATAATGAGGTTCAGGTACAAAAGGTAAATTTTCACAATTAACCACGGATTGACGGTCTTCAGGAAGTATAGCGAGGCGTAACAGGAATGTTTCCCGTCGGTGAAAGGTAAAGAAGCGAAGGTCAAGTTTTAGGTCATACAAGGAATAAAGAAAACGTTAGACATCCCTCCATGAGTTAGGGGCAGGCTTGCGTCCACTTTGGAGGAGACTCGGGGGCCGGCCCTGGTCGCTGATTTCATGAGAGGCTGGTGTCGCGGTAAATGGCGGAGGGGGCGAGGATGGGATGCTGGGGGACATCCCTCGATAGACCGGCGGTTGGGAAATACCCGGAGACTGCTGGCGGTACGGTATCGGGCGAGGTTCCGGCGAAGATACGGCCATGCCCACAGGAGCGTATGGCTGGTGACTAGAGTACGCATTCGGGGGCGGCGACATTGACTGATAATTGTTTCCATAGCTATTGTTTCCCGGAGAATAATCCCGATACGGCTGTTGTTCATAAGGCGAGGCAGGGCTGTGGCCTCTGGTGGAGTATGGGCTATGGTCATCGTATCCTGGATGGCTATTCGAAGTCCCTGTCCTGGCGGGAGGAACTCCCATATAACCACCTCCGTTCATCCGAGATGCTGATGGCATGCGACGAGGCTCATGGTTCACCGGGTTTAGAGGCTCCATCTCCATCGCGTCCGAATGATTGTTGGGATCCTCAACTCTCCGAGTGACAGCATTATCCCAGCTGGGCATCGCGGGTAGTGCGTCTTCGTGCACTTTTGGGGCTCCAGGACTCGATGGCGCGTCAAATCGCGCAACCTGTGCGCCACGGTATGTAGGCGGGGCCTGTGGATTTTGATAGCCCTGTTGGTTTTCGTAGGCATTGTTGGGCGGAAAGGGTTGATGCTGTGGAAAGGGTTGATGCTGCGCCGGCATTGGAGCAGGAGGCTGCTGGTAATAAGGGTCATCAAGGTATTTTGTGCGTTTCTGTCGTGGGGCCGGGCAGCAGCATCCACAACAGCACGTACAACAACGGATACCACAGCACAAGCAATTAACCACGCAGGCGACAATTGAAAGAATAATCAACCCTCCAACAATGATACCAGCAATAACGGGCCATCTATGGAATTGTCAGCGACCAACAGTGCAAAAAGCTCGAACCGGGTTTATCCTCAGGAGAAAAAGTAGCTCACGTACTTGCAATAGGCTTTTTCCATACATTTATCCCAGCTCGAAAATGTGGAGGGGGCGGATTTAAGTTCGCTCGCCGTATCTCGCAGCCATAATGACACATAGCCTGTGTCGACCGGACTCATTTTGGCGGTTGTGAAGAGAAGACGTTTAAATTTCCACCTCAATCAGCGGGGAAGGTGGATAGGAATAATTCCCGCTTCTGGTGTATTTTCCCCCCCAATGTCTCACAACCTAGTTTGGCCCGAGCATGTATTGCGCTGGAACCAATAAATGAGGAAACAAGTAGGCGAGAGTCCTCCCCTGAATAGTGGTGGAGAGCGACTGATATGGGTGTGGTTCGTGATTCGGCGTTCCGTGGATCGGTTGGATCTCAGGGTCGCAAACGATTCGAATGCGACGGCGTCCCCACGTTAAAAAAAACCGTTGATCCAAGTCCTCTTCATATATAATTATAGCGAACGTGAATGGCTTGGCGTAGGCGCCCACAGAAGGTCGAGAAAAACTTGACTGGATAATTAAGACCGTCCAGAAGTGGCGGTCGTGTGTCAAAACGGGTGCACCGCCTCCAAAGGGGGCCCGAAGATGACTGCAGGCACCGAAGGGATCTGTAAGGTCGCTCCCCTGCCAGGTACCCCAAACGAGAGACGAGGGTAGGAAATAACTAAGAGACCTGCGAGTGGATAATGAGAGTATTGAGGAAATAAAGAGCGCAAGGGAAAGAGGACAAGACAAGAAGAAAAGAAAAGAAAAAGACAACAGCGATGATGGAGAGGGAAAAAGAAGGAGAAGAAAAATAGGCCCATTCGCAAGGGAATTAATCAACTGGGGGGGAACTTTAGCGGCCACCAGTTAATATGGGGATCAGCGCTCGTCTCAGGAACGTCCTCGGCAGAGGGAGTAATTTACAATTTACTCACCTCGTACACTATTTCTTACGGCCAAACGAGCTGGTGAGCGGGAAGAAACCTTGATCGCGATGGGAGTATTTACCAGGCATTACGCGTCCCGAGCACCTCTCTAGGCTCTAGCAGCATTTCTGAGCCATTCGACTGTCTGGCTTTCAATGTCCTGAGACGTGCGTTCGTCGATCGCATGAAAAATCAGTGGCTCGGGTCGTTTAAAGTTATGAATGCTGCAAGGGCAAGGCCCACTGTCCCCATCTCCATGGGTTCCATGCATGTCAACCTCTTCTCTGCCCTGAGTCCCTGACCCTGGTAGAGCTCCGCAATAGAATTCTCATCTGATACCCCAGTGTTCAGGAAGGGCTTTCACAAGAACTGATGGCTGTTAGAAGATGGTTTATGTGTTACATGTATATCGCGACCAAACTTGCGCTGTTCAACGAGGAAGTTCGACTCAAGAGCAATAGATTATCTAGATATTCAGACCAATAAATTCATTAAACGTAAGGTATAGACTAGCGAATGTGCCTCAATTTCAAGACCAAAGAATTCTGATTTTCATTTCCCAATTCCCCCGAAACGGAGCAGCTAGGTGAGCTAACACCTACAGGAGATTTGGCGATTAAGGTCCTAGGAGAGGCAGACAAACATGCATAAAAGAGATCATTAGAGTATAAAAGAGGAGCAAAAGCCGCCAATAAATCCATCATACATGCACAATACAGACACTCTCTACTAATTTATGTCATAGTAATGCAGAGAGAAAAAAATATCCCATTAACAAACGGAAAAAAACACTCATACATCAAATCACTCGCTTAAGGTCATTTTTTTTCAATTTTTCTTTCCCAAAAGACTTTGCTCGATTATGGTTTTGTCCCATTGGGAGGTGGCGGTCCGGCGGGTGGCGAGTAAACTCGGTCTCCTCCGTAGTAGGCATTAGGCGGCGACTGTAGCTCAATTCCCGTTTGTTGTTGCCCCCCAAAGTAACCTTGAGAGGGCGGCTGGGCGGTATATTGGGGAGGAGGAGGTTGTTGATAGTATGGGTCTGCATATTGAGGATTCTGTTGGTAGGGAGGTGGTGGAGCAAGCCAAGCTGTGCCTGCGTACGGACGGAGGCCATGACTGCGGCGGCGGCGAGCGTTGAAGCATCTTCTAGGTTGTCAGTTTCAAGTATTTCCAATCAATGGCAAGTTTTGACGACTTACGCTAATACGAAAAAGATGAGGAGTGCTCCAGCGACAATAACACCGAAAGCCACCCAGCGGCCCCAGTTATTCCAATTATTGTTGCAGCCATACCCGTAGCTAGAGAAAGCTACCTGTCAGTAAAGTTCTCAAGCAAAATATATGTGGCAAAGCCCAGGTCTGCTTCACGACGGGGACTCACCAGATGTATCGAGGAAGTAGGATGCCCATGGTAGGTAATCCTTGTATCGAGATTTCGGACAGGAGATGACGTCGATTGGGTAGCGCACGGGACAAGAGATCCAAAGAATGTGACCTGGAGAGCAAGGAAAGAGGGGCGATAATATATACAATCCGCTTGTAATAAGATCGCAATAGCTGAGAGAAGTGAAGTATCAAATAAAGAGAGAGATCGCAACCAGGGTCTGTAAGGGGGAGGGAAAAAAGCAGATGAAGTTCTTCTGAAGGCAGCAGCAAAGTGAACTGAGGAAATGCACGGGTAATTATGGGAAGCGGCCGACGATTGGGCAGGACTGTGGCTGAGTGAATGGCAAAAGGGGCTTGGCGTGTCTTAGAGGCGCGGCGGTGCCCCGTCCCGACCAGGTGAATGTAGCCTTACGGAGTCGGGTGGAGAAGAGGTTGGCTATTATTACTCTTCCGGCCACAGGGCAGGAATCGACTTAAAAAATATCCAAGAATCAATTTTTCTTGTGGCTAGCCTCTCGAATATTATTGAAGATGCTGGACCGATTTAGCCGGGATATCTCTTCCACCATTTCTCTTGGATTCACTGCCTGTCAGTTGGCCGTCTTACATATCCGAGTTGTACCGTATGTCAGATCATTCTGAAATTTATCTGGTAGCTTCCGACACTCGGTCGTCATATTATGCGGGATTGGGTATTAAGTTAGGAATAACTTAAACCAGAATACGCAATAATATATTTGAAGAACGCGCCCCATCTGGCGTGTTACTAATTCAGTAGAGGCGCGGACTTGCGGGATGACGACGATGTAATCCTTTTTGATCGCGCCCTGGGCACATGATGCACTATGCACTGGCTTCGTCAGTCTGCACTTCATAAGATTAATGTGGTATAGTTATGATGGACAGTGACTGATGATTCTGGATGTAATAGAGAATTGATAAGAGAATTCTCTTTTTTTATTTTTTTGGACAAGTGTTGTTCTGATTTAGCTGCAATCGAATTGTTCTATTCTTAACTGAATTGGTCTTTTTTAAGTGGTGTATCGTGTCAACCTGTATATATTTTGGCACCTCTCGACTGCTTCAAACCCATATTTGACCTGAATAACTCTACTTCAATTATTCGCGACTATCAATATAGAAGTGGTCACTATGAGCTTCATGACAGCAATATCACTACCACCGACTCATATTTGACCTAAATAAAAGGCGATCGCGTCACAATTCCCAAACTTGGAGCACCTGCCTCGTGGGGATGGCTTATGATTCACGCTTCCAGCACTGATGCGAAAGAATCACAGTCATGTTCCGCCTCTTGAAATTATTGCAGAGGATTATCACCTCCTGCTGAGAACCACCGGATGTTCACTGGTATGGTTCCTCGGACCAGCCCAAAAGAAAGTGGAACAAAAATGAGATGACCCGACTCCCACCACGATTGGAACCAACGGGCCTCCAACCGATTTCCACGGAAACTAGTGAGGTAGTCGGTCTACCTATGAAAGCGCAGAACCCCCTTCTCACCCCAGAAGCCCTCGAACCTTCGCTGAGAGACTCTGGTTGGCGGGGTTGGATTTGCTGGATTCGCGTGGAGGGCGTGATTTACAGTGGGATGACAAAAGTATTCGGAATCCTTCGCCCCACCACACACGCTAATTGCATTCCGCCTTCCTAATTTGGCTGTAATGAAGCTAATTACACCTTAGTAACTTGTATACCATCCATCCGCT
>JAPDEL010000149.1:0-45394 GCA_027569095.1 Aspergillus conjunctus
GATAGATCGAGCGGGGTGCCGATCTCTGGGTGCCCTCCGGCGTGTCGCCTGCGGGTTACCGTATTAGGTAGTTGCGATCGATCCGTTGGAGATGAAGGGTTCAGCGGTCACGTGCTCGCCGTGACAACCTTCTAGTTCTTGATAGCCATGGAAGCCATGCAACTGCTTAGTTTAATTATTTCTGTACACAGAATAAGATCATTCCTCTTTATCTACCACCTCATGCTTCACATCTACTTTAATCACTTGATGTGGCCTGTTTTGGGCCATTAAAGGCTATCTATGGTTAGTAGATTCAGGACTTTATGTGTAAAGGAATCAATCACATTATCAAGCCTAATTTCTTGCATATTTACATCAGAATACAGTCTCAAGTGTTCTCTATAACTAATATAGGCAGTGCTTTCTCTGAAAGTGGCTTAGTTCCATATAAACCTAAGCATGTGCTTCAAGGCCTTTTAATCTACACTACACCTACACTACCAGGCAGTTCACATAGCAAATCATCATTAAACTGGACTGCAGAAACACCAAAGACTTCAAGAGAACTTCAGAAGCAGGCTGCTTTAATTAAAAGACTCTGGAGACAGTGTACAAGGTCTTCACCTAGTCCCATTGCTCAGGCAGTTAATCAGATTATAAAGGGGTGTTAAATTGCTATGGGGAATGCACTACTTCTAGAACATGAAGTTTAGCAACTTCGGGAGGCAAATGCTCATTAAAAGTGAAAATATATAACTAAAAAGACCTATATTGCTTCAGGAGGCATTTTGACTGCTGAAGAAGGTCAAAGACTTGCTCAGGAAGTAACTGAAGCAGGGGAAGCAATGGTTGCTGAAGGTGATGAGCCACCATGAAAGCGAGCAGCACCGCGGTGCAGTAATTGCCACGTGCAAGGTCATATTAGAACTAGCTGTCCAAATAGATTAACTAGCTAGTAAGCACTTTTAAATATGCAATATTAAAGGTGGTGGTTGAATTACTTCATTTTTTTGGTCGAATTTGAATTGGTAGTCGATTTCGGTGGCCGCTCGGTGGTGGTGGCCGCTTGGTGGTGGATTACGTTAACGTAATCGACCACTGAGCGGGACAGACCACCGAGCGGGACACACCTCCCACCACAAATTCGTACTGAAGCTATTCAACCACCAAAATGTCCATAAATTCTGCAGATTTAGCTGTCCAACGCGAAGGAAGAATATTACTTGCAATTCAAGCTATTTAGAATAGCTAAATTAAAGACACCTGAGCCACTGCCAAGGCATTTAATATGCCTAAAAGTACACTTACCTATTAACTTCAGGGACGCGCTCCACGCGTTGAATCTACACTAAATAGTTAAAAACTTATTAATATAGAAGAATCTATGCTTTAAAACTGGATTATATCTGTAGATTAACGTGGTCTACCACCTTGAATTAAAACTGCTTGAAAAATGGCTAAAATTCTGCTAAAAAACTACCTTAAAGAGAAAGCTTATATTAGCAATGTAAAGGAGTATGAAATAGTGTAGAAACTATGTTGACTAGGTAAGGAAAAAAGAAGGGATAGTAACTGAAGACCTTATTTTTAAGTAAAAAGTAGACTAATTCTTGCTGAATTCTCTACAATGAACTATCATTAACTTTTTTTATAGATATAGAAAAAAGGATAATAATCTAGCAGTAATCTTAAGACTTTTCTAAAAGATTACATTTATTACATCACCAGCCTTATCAGGCTACCTGTTATAATTTATTTCCCCTTTTTTTTATAATTAACCTTAAACACATAAGCCTTGTTTTCTTAGATTAAAATAAAATTATTTAAGTACTAAAACATGGGTGGCTTAGCATTAAAATTTAATTAGTTTATAATCATTAATATAAAAGTTTCTTTAAATAGCCTTATTATAGTCCTGTTATAGAATTAGTGATAAAAAAATAAAGATTAAGTATTATAAAAGGATCACTCTTTATTAATCCTGAGCTTTTAATCTTTGATAATGTACTTAAACAGATTACTTTATTATGATTTTAGGTGGTGATTGCTAGGGAGTAAGAAGCAAGGCAAGTGATTATTACTATGATATATGGGGTCTCTGTTAATATTTATAAAATCTTATTTCCATGATAAATCTTTCATAATTCCATGTCACTTTATTTATAAATAGGTATTATATAAAAAGAGGTTCCTTATTACTCTAGCATCTCTGTAAATAGCTTTATAAATAGCTAAAATAATCTTTTTTTCTATATTTTTAATTTTTTATAGCGGCCAATTAGTTCTTGGGCATTTCCCAGTTCTTCTTTGTATAATTACTGATTATATTTAGAAAGCTAGTCCTTTTATTTAACCAAGTAATAGGTTTCCCTTTAAAAGATTTATTTATCTTTAACTTCTTCAAGCTTTTATTCTATATTATTTTCTAGCTCCAGCATCAGCAGTGGTTCTCCAGCTTTTTAATAATTATAAGGCTCTAATAAGGAGACATGAAATATATTACAGATTTAATTATATTATTCTAGGAGATATAATTAATACACTTAAGATTTAATAGTATTTAATACTTAGAACAGGCTAATAAATTAAGGAGCCAATTTCCATGCAGGTAGTTTAAATTAAAGGTTTCTAGTAAATAATAAAACAAGGTTTTATTATGTAAAAATTATAGATTAATAATATTTATTATAAAAGTCTTTTTATTTTCAAGCTATTTTATCTTATTCTTCTTGGAGTCATGTTTAAATTTTTTTTAGCTTTTTTTAATAATTTTTTATTACTAGAACCTCCCCTTCTAGAGAATTATCCCTGATTTAGATTTAAAAGTTAGGTAAATATTTATATAAATATTTAAACATAGAGTTTTCTATGAACATATTTATTATATTATTATATATATATTTAGCTGTTTACAGTAACTTCAGCCAGTTATTTTAGTCCTTGTTAATAAAACATCTTAAGTATTATTTAAATATTTAGTTTAACCTCTCTATGTAACGGGTAGCCTGGTAAGGCTGGTGATGCAACAGATGTAACCTTCCAGAAGAGTCTTGAGGTCACTGCTAGATCATTACCCTTTTTTCTGTATCTATAAGAAAAGTTAATAATAGTCTGTTATAGAGGATTCAGCAAGAATTAGTCTACTTTCTACTTAAAAATAAGGTCTTCAGTTACTATCCCTTCTATTTTCCTTACCTAGTCAACATAGTTTCTACACCATTTCGTACTCCTTTACACCCTGGCTATTACTACTAATAATCCCATGAATTTTAATAAAATAATAAAAGAGATTTAATAAATATTTTTATTATTCTGGATCTCTGCTATCTTAAACACTAATAATATAATTATACTATTTTTATATAATCCATGAGGTTTTCTATAGATTCCTAAGTATTTTCTAAGGTATTATAATTCTTTTATTTAATAAGGTATTTAATGCATTCATTAACTTGTTAGTATTTTAGGATTTTTTTAATTTTATATTTTTTTTATTTAGTTCTTTAATTTTAATATTTTTAGCAAGTTTAATGTTCTCTGGTGCTGGTTCCAGTAATAATATATAAAATATAAAATATATTTATTTTATTAATATTAATAATTTTAATTAATAGTTCACTGGTCCTATTTATTTATTAATTATAAATAATTTAAATTATATATAATTTAATTTTTAGCTTGATTACTTTATTTTAATATTTTAATGAAGTAGAAAAACTTTCTCTCTTTTTTTTAGGGTAGATCTCTTTATTTTATATTTATTATAATAAATCTTTATCCTGAGATTCATGAACTCTAAATCTTTTATTAATTATATTTAAATATATTATAGCTTTTTAATATAATAATTAATTTTATTTAAAATTAGTTTTTTTTATCTTGGTTCTTCATGCATGTTAGTATAATAATTATAATTAGTTTTAAAAAGTAAAATCCCTGTTACCATGTATTTAGTATTATTATATATAAACTATACTATAGATAGTTTCTCTATTTAATTATTTTATATATAGTTTATATAATAGCATAAGTATTACTTAACTGTTTAATTTATTTTTTTAGTTTATCTATTTAACTATAATTAATATATAATTATTATTTTTAAATTAATGCCCATGAGATTAGTAACTGATTTTTAAAATTTTAAAATAAAAAGCTTATCTCTATCTAAAATAATTAATTTTAGTATCCCATAATTTATTATAATATAATTAATAAATAGCTCTGCTATTTTAGTTACTGTAAAAATTATTTTTATTAATATAAAATAAATATATTTTATAAATTTATTAGTTATAACAGCAAGCATGTCCTATTTATCTTTTTCTTTAGATAATAATCTAATAAAGTTCACTGTGATTTATTTTTATAATTTTTTATAAGATACATGTTTATTTAGTTTATCCTGTAAATATATTTTATAGTTATTAATATATTTTTTAATTTTCTTTTTTATATTCTAGAAATAGTAGTTTCATGTAATCTTTTCTGTGGTTTTATTAATTTTAAAGTATTTTTTTACTAGTATATTATAATATATTTTAATCACTTTATTAATTATTATTTTAGATATATATATTAATTCTTTAATCTATATTATCCTGTCTAGCTATTTTAGTGTATTTTTATTTTTTAATATTTATAATATCTTTTACATGAGCCTGTCTTTTTTAAGCTTTTTTTTAATTTATTAGATTATATCTATCCTGATAATTTTAATAGTTATTATAAAAATCTATAGATTATATCTAATTATTTTATTTTTATTTATTTATAATATCACTAGTTACAGTATTCTTCCTGTAATTTTATAGTCTGCTTTTTTACTAAAAGTATTAGCCTGTTTATTCTCTATGCTCTTGTAATATAGAATCTTGAAATTATATTATTATAATAATATTAATTATTTTACTTATCTTCTTATTAACTCCTTAATTATTATAAAGTAAGTAAAATTCTTGTAATCTAATTTTATAATAATTATTTATTTTACTTTTTCTAGGTAAACTGTAAGAGTATAACTCTAATATAAAGGGTTTAACTAGCGTGAAGAAGATTATGCACTGTTATAAAATGTAGCTGACTCTTAACAAGTAAAATTGTCACTGACTTTCTATCAGTATTATCACAAGAGCAGAAGATAAAGAGGGGATATTTAAGTAAGTATCCCAGCCTTCCCATAATAGTATCTAATCTAATTAAGATATCTTACAAACTACCCCCTCCTCCAGAGGGTCTTGGTCCCCAAGACCATTTATAGTAGTTTATACATGTTATTGTAATAAGTGCTAGTAAAAACCTTAAGCTTGTAAAAACCCCGTGATGGGGAAAAGTAAGCCAAGGAAAAGGCCTTCCCTTGCAATACCCTGGCCTCGCGTGATTGTCCAGGATATCTTTATTCCACCTGCCCAGGCTTCCGCGAAGTGCCCTAATTTCACTTCCTTTATATCAGCCTCACTACCTCGCGAGGCCCTTTCACATACTTCTTTCAACCCCTTCTTCAAAGCAACTTTAGCCGCGGTGACTCTTTCATCTGATAGCCCTTTGTTCTCGCGAGGGTTCTTTGTCTTGGACCTTTTCCTCTTACAAGGGTCTCACCTAGTAACACCCACACTCATGGTGCCTGGGTTCACTATAATAGATCCCTGATCAGTAACACAATGCTCTCCTGTGATAGTGCCTATATATTCTTGTGTATTCACTGTTAATGATATCATGAAAACCTTATTTTTACTCCCTTGTTTTAAGTTTAGATAAAGCTAGGGCTTTTTAGAAATATAAAAAGATCTTTATCTCTCTTCCTTTTCTTTCCTTTTTTTTTTCCTTAGCTATCTTTATAGTATCTCCTGTATACCACCCTTCCTGCAGCATTCTGTCTAATACTAGCCTGACTAAGACTAACACTGAGACTGAGATAGATTATCATGATTAACACATGTGTTTAAGTTAATGCTATCTTACATGAGGCAGAGCTTCAGGCTATTCTTGCTAAGGATGAGTCTGATCTTTTCATCCTTTTTTTAACTATGAGTACCCCCCTGTGTGAGCACCCTTAGCGAGGGTAGATTGACTGACTGCTGGTAGTGGGGAGAGGAGGAGGAGGAGGAGGAGGAAGAGGAAAACATCCTGTCCCTCCTCATGTTCACTGCCTCTATCCCACCTATCATTATCACCACTACTGCCATTGCCCCCCCTGTGGCCCCCGCGCTAATAATGGTCTTAATGTGGTCACCAGCCATCCTCACGCCCCTTTAGACTGGTACATACATTGACCAGAATGGGATGACATGTCTCACTGTTAATATGCCTAATATATGGACAGCACCTGGCGCGCGGGGACAGATTAACCCAGGACCTCCCTCACCACCCACGGGCACTTCCAGGGCAGTCTGGGACACTCTGTCTCTTGCAGAGGTCACTATCACAGACTGGGTTATTACCCAGTTTATATAACTGCCAGCTAACCCATGATTTATCTTACAGTTTTAGTGGGCACCAGTGGCAGTTCCAGGCCTTCCACCCTAAACAGGATAGCAGCCCCTGTCCACCCGTGAGCGCAGGTAGGCACTCATGCTGGTGATTAGATTAATTCCCTTCTATGGTTTTAGCTGCCCTGGACAGTTAGTAATACAGGCCCAGCTACGCGAGGCATTTCTTATAACCCATGCTGGGCGCCAGTCTCCTGTTAGTAAGAAGTGCAATGCCTGTTATAACCTAAGTGCCAGCTTGCTATTCACACAGTGCATTTTAGGAGAATATAGACAAAAGTGTAATAACTGTCTCTTTCACAGGTACCAGAACTGCTTATTTAAGTAGTAAGATCCTGCTAGAGATAGTGCTTCTGCTCCCTGTGACAGAACTGCACTTATAATCTGGCTTAATTATTGTCTAGCACCTGAGACTGGAGAGAAGAATAGAGGGCCTGTACTATTATAAGTTATCTTTTTCTTTATCTTTTAGTTTAGTTAAACCAGACTTGTTCTTTTCCTTCTCTTTCCTTGTAATATATCTTTTAAAAATATATAGATGCTATAATACTATAGCAGGCTTCCATGTGTTCCCCTTCATGAAGTATCCTTTTTATTTTATTAGGTATCTAGTAACCCTACTCTCCCCTTACAAGCCTAGAATAGCTTCAGGATAATATTCGCGAGTAGCCTCCTCAGCTATTTATGGGGGAAACCTCTTAGAGAAGTTTACTCTCTTTATCTTCTGGTGCTCACGAAGCATGGAGATATAGAACATACTATAAATATTAAGTTCTGGGGGTAACTTCATATAATAAGCTATATTATTAATTCTTTTCACTATCTGCACAGGTCTAGTATTAAGCTAATCTAGCTTGTGATTAGGTTATATTTATAACATGCTTTTAGTACTAATTCATATCTTATTCTTTATTTTAAAGGTCTTCACAATGTATTTCTTATTATAATACCTTTTCTAGTATTCCTGAGCCTTCTTTAAGGCTTGTATAATATCCTGCCTTATATTATATAGATACCTAGCTCTATTATAAGCAGCCTCCTCTGTCAAGGAGTTTTTATAAATATCTAACACAATTACTCATGGGTCCATTCCAGTGACCACGTGAAATGACATGTTCTTAATAGATAGGTAAAATAAATTATTATACATGAACTTTACAAGGGATAATAAATTAACCTAATTCTTCTAATTAAAATTAACATACCCTCACAGATACTATTCTAGTAGACTGTTTAGGTGCTCTATCTGCTCATTAGTTTATAGATAGTAAGATATACTTAATCCCTTGTAAATGCATAGGTAGTATATTAGATCTGATTAAAATCTTTTCATGAAAACTAAGCCATGATCACTAATAATCTTATCAGGGATTTCATGCAGGCAAAAAACTTCACACATGAGTTTATTAGCTAGTGCTTTACCTGTAACTGTTTTTTATATGAGAATAAAGTAAGTTATTTTATTAAATCTATTTATTACCATCAAAATGGTATCATGAGTCTCACATGAGTTACTATTTAAGGTAATACTCATGGGTAGGTCAGTGATAAAATCTATAGTGATTTCTACTTATATTTCCATGAGGATTAGTATAGGTTATAGTAATCCCTGTTACTTACCCTAGACTCTTCATAAGCCCTGGCATACCCCGCACGCGCGGCAATATTTCTTGGTAAATTTCACTATTTTTAGCTATCAAAACCTGTACTATAGCAGTTCTAGTGTTCTTGCCTTTACAAAGTGCCCTGTGAATAGGTTATCATGCACCTTCACAAGTATCTCCAGGTGTAGTCTATACTGGTCTGGGATATATAATTGCCCTTAGCAAAACAGTAACCTATTATAGTATTACTAGAAGGAGATTTCTGCCTTCTTCCTACCCCTCTTCCTGGGGAAGTTCTCTAGGTTCTCTAGCCCATGGAACATCTCCTGTGCAAGCTTGTCTTGCTTTAGGAGTCCTGGAAGTGTCTCTTACAGCTCCTGCAAGGGGTCCTTTCTATAAGGCCCCTCTAACTCACAGCTCCTCACAAGCTGCATGTCTTGGTCATGTACTACTGGTAACTTTTCTATACCTATTACAAGTACACGTGCCTTCTAACTCTCTGCACCTGACTTGCTCTTACAAGAGCCCAGGTGTAGTAGTTACTATAGCTGATCCAGGGCTTCTTCCCCTAGAAGAGCTTTATCCTCCTCACGTGCTAACTTCTCATAGTCAGGTCTCCGCGAGGGTCTGTCCACTGGGTTCTTTGACCCTGCGCAGTGGACTATCTTAAAGTAAAACCTAGCTAATAGCTATGCTCAGCACACCTGTCTTCATGATAATTTTTTTATTATATTAAAATAGTAAAGGCTATCATGATCTGTGATAACCTCTATCATGTTATAACTACTCTCTAGGTAGTGCTGTTACTTATAAAAAGCTTCTATTATTATAAGTAATTTCTGATCATGGATTCTATAGTTTTACTCTATAAAGACTAGTTTCCATGAATAGAATGTTACTAGAGCTTACTAATTATTCTTGGGGTTTAGCTATGTTAGAACTGCAGATAGGCTAAATCTAGATAAATCTAACTTAATTTGTAATAGCCTTTTCTTAATAAAATAATTAAGTTTCATCATTTTTATAAATAAATCCTTTAGAGTCACCACTGCCTCTCACGCAACCTCTATTAGGAAGTTCTTTCCTTTCTTATAAGGGATATCTCTCTCTTTTAGCTTTCACAGCATCTCTGTAAGTGCTGCTATCACCTGCAAGTACTTCTTAATAAAATGTTAGTACTAGTTCATGAATCCTAGAAATGCCTGTATATTCTTTATATATTCTGGCTCTGGTTATCCCAGGATTATCTGCATTTATAAAGGTTCTATTTTAATTTCTTCTGGGATAATAACATATCCTAAGAAATTAATTATTATAACTATAAATGCACACTTAACTAGCTTTGCATATAGGCCTGCCTTTTACAGGCATCTTAGTATCTTATAAACATGCCTGACATGCTTATCCATGTCTTGCAAGAAAATCATAATATTATCTATATAAATCACCATGCATATATCTAACATATCATGGAATACCTAATTAATATAGGCTTAAAAAATCATGGGTGTATTGCTTAGCCTAAATAATATTATTAAGTATTTAAATAATTTATATTTTATATAGAAGACTGTTTTCCATTCATGCCCATGAGTGACCCTAATCCTGTTATAGGCATTGTAAAAGTCTAGTTGTGTGAAGATCTTCCCTGTACTTAATTAATTAATTGTCTCTTTAATAAGATATAGGGAGTAATAATTTTTTTATATGACTATATTAAGACCATGATAATTCACATAAATATAAAGGCTCTTATTCTTTTTTTTCATGAAGACTACTAAAGCCCCTGCAGCTAATTTTAACTCCTGGATTCACTCTTTTATGAGCATTATATGCAAATACTTGTGAACTACCTGTAGCTCACGTGATAAGCAGTTATATAGTGGCCTAAAAAATAGTTATTTTCCTTTTTTCAGGTTAATCTCCAGGTCTACCCCCTTATAGTAAGGTAGTAGCTAAGTTATCTCTTGATCAGAGAACATATCCATGAAGTTTTTATATCACTGTGACAGGTTTATTAATATTTTTTTTTTATCTATTAATACTAGATTAATTATTACAAAGAGAATCCCTTTTTTCTAAAGTTTCTCTTTAAACTCTTTCATGAGGACCATGAACATCACTATTAATTCTTTTTTATAAAAGATTATATTATTCTCACCCTATTTAGTAATAGGATCATATACCTTTAACCATGGCATCCCTAGCAGGATATGATTAATATCTGGTAATATCACTGCTAACTTATAAAAGGTCTTCTTCTTATCTTCTAAGTCCTGCAGTTTAAATTTTACCTTTATAACTTTTATATTGTAAAATATCTATTTAGTAACTGATCTCACGAACACCTATCATGGCAAGATAGGCCATCTTACTTGCTTTATAAGCAGAGCCAGTACTACAGTTACCTCACTCCCACTATCTACCAGGGCCCTCTGCGGCACTGGTATCCTTCCTGATAGTAGTACCTCCATGGGTAGGTAAATACTTGGATAAGTAAATAACCTCTCCTTGCAAGAGATGGCTGTTATCTTCCCTATATTTATAAAGTCTTCTCCTTCTAGTCAAGTCCTATCCCCTATAGTAGATTTGGCACCCCCACTATGACATTTATTTATATAGTGGCCCTTCTTCCCATATTTATAACAGGTTATATTTGACTTATCAAAGAAGGCTTTATTATAAATAGGTATCTCTATCTAGGCCTCTTTGCTCTTTAAAGGTGCAGATACTTTATTTATAAGGGGTTAACTTGGAATTATCCTCTCCTTAGGCTTATTATTATTATTACCCCGTGAATTCTTTTAATCCACATTAAATTAGAGTCTTGCAAGCAGTGCTATCAAGTTCTGAGCTGATACTGGAAAGGTTAGTTATTTATAAATCTTTTTCTTTAGTGCAAAGAATAAGGATTCAAAGAATATGTAAAGCCAGACTAGATTAAGGTCCTCTACCTCGCGACCTAGTTCTGAGTACTATTCTATCTATTACTATAGATAGGCATAGTCTGCTTCCCCTTCACGTGAACATAGCCTGAGTATTTATAACCAAGCTTCTTATTATTAATTATATAAATCTCCAAGTTAAGCTTCCAGGAATTAACAGAATCCATCCCATTTACCTTTATAATAGCCCCATGGTGGCTCAGATCTCCACAGGTTATTTAAAATATGGTCAAGATATGCTACTATAATCTTGATTTTCTGATTATTATCCCACTCATTTGCCTCCATGGTTAATTCCTGTTTGATAATAAAGGATTAGAGAGCTGCATAGTCACGTGTGATGTATTATTTAGAATTCACAGGTAATTAAATCTGGATATCTAAATGTTTCACAGATAGCATGTCCTGAAAAACTAGAGAGCTTCACGGGCACTTATTACTGGTTATTCCAAGTTAGGCTTGAAGCTTGTGAACCTGCTATAGTAGTTTTACCTTCTCATGAAACTAATCTATATTAGTATTAGATAAAGGGGTTATACTTCCCTATGGTAAATTACTTGATTCTATCTCATGCATGAAAGTTTTTTTCATGAAGTTACTTGCCTCGCGTGAGGATTCTGCCTATATAGGCTACATGACCTTCTTAGGGAGCATGATCTTTAACAGGCTAGTTAATATAAGAATAAGTGATAAAATATGTAAGAGTATAACTCTAATATAAAGGGTTTAACTAGCGTGAAGAAGATTATACACTGTTATAAAATATAGCTGACTCTTAACAAGTAAAATTATCACTAACTTTCCATCAGTATCATCGCGAGAGCAGAAGATAAAGAGGGGATGCTTAAGTAAGCATCCCAGCCTTCCCGCGATAGTATCTAATCTAATTAAGGTATCTTACATAAACTCTCTAGTATTTAATGTAATCCACGGGCGAGCGGCGAATACGGGCGAGCGGCGAATACGGGCGAGCGGCGAATTTTCATCACAACCACCAAAATATCTTGACATGACATCTTCAACGCGTTATTTATCCATCAATTTCATTTGAAATGCCTTTATCTAATGAGTTCTAGATGCAGATGGCCATCTCTGCATGGAAGCAGCAAAAAATTAAATCAAAACTAAAGGCTGCCCAGATATTTGGGGTTTCTGAAACATCCCTTCGCCGGCGCCTTGCTGGAGTCAAACCACGCCCAGAAACGCGTGTAAATAATCATAAATTATTACCTAATGAAGAGGATACACTTGTTAAACAACTGCTAGATGCAGACAAGCGTGGCTTTTTAATTCAGTCAGAATTTCTAAGAATAATAGCTCAAATTCTACTTCATGCGCGCACTCAAGATTCAACTGCAGTTCTTGGAGTTAACTGGGCCTATACCTTCACTAAACACTGCCCTGAGCTTTGTACAAGATATAATCAAACAATTACATACCAGCATGCAAAGCAGGAAGACCCAAAGATCATAAAACCATGGTTTTAAACTGTACGTGAAGCTATTCAGGAGCATGGCATACATGAAGATGATATCTGGAACTGTGATGAGACAGGCTTTGCCATGGGACTCTGTATTATATCTAAAGTTATTACTGCTATTAAGCGCAGTGAGAGACCTCGCAGAGTTATTCAAGGAAACCGTGAATGGGTCACTATTATTGAATGTATTGGTTCAAGAGGGGTCTCTCTGCCACCTATAATTATCCTTAAAGGACAAGAATAACAGGCTACCTGGTATCAAGAGCCTAACCTGCAGATGCATACAGATTAGAAGCTTGCAGTTAGCAAGAATGGGTGGACAACAGATAAGATAGGCCTTTATTGGCTTAAAGAGCTATTTGAACCTTTCTCTAGACTCTACTTTACTGGTGCAAAGTGATTACTTGTCCTTGATGGCCATTCTAGTCACCAGACTGCAGAGTTTGACACCTTCTGTACAGAGAATGGGATTATCTGCCTCTGTATGCCTTCACATACTTCTCACCTTCTTCAGCCACTTGATGTGGGTGTTTTTGGGCCTCTTAAGCATTTATATGGGAAGCTAGTTAAAGGCATGATAATAGCTGGCAACAACTACATTGATAAGCAGGATTTTCTTCATCTCTACCCACCTGCACGGGAGAAGGTCTTTACTACAGGGAATATCTATGGTGGCCTTGCAGGAGCAGGCCTTAAATCATTCAATCAGGCTTATGTTCTTGAAAAAATTACCTTCTAACTTCATACGCCTACACCACCTCTTATTAACATTGAAGGGTCAATTTCTTCTGCTTTTCAGACTCCTCAGAACCCTCATCAGCTTGATCATAAGGTTAAAAGCCTGCAGAAGAGTCTTTAAAAGAAAAGGACCCTCTCTAGTAGTCCAGTCTCTCATATTCAACATCTTGAGAAAGCTGCCTAAATGGCAATGAATATGAACATTCTTCTTCATCAAGAAATTAAGGTTCTACGCGCTGAAAACAAGCAGAAGATAAAGAAAAAGGCAAGAAGGCATGGTGTACTAGGAAGCAATATTACTTTATCTGTACAGGAAGGCCTTGATCGCACTCAGCGCCTTGATATACCAGTTGAAGCACAGGTCAATGAGCCTATACCAGGGCCTCGGAAGCGCGCTCCGCAGTGCTGCAGTGGTTGTGGGACTATTGGGCATACAATACGGAATTGCCCCAATAAATAGCTATATAATGACCTTTTAAATAGTCTAATTTAATGCACGTGGTGGTTGGAAAACCTTCAAAAGTTGGTGGTTGTGGTGAAAATTCGCCGCTCGCCCGTATTCGCCGCTCGCCCGTGGAATACGTTAAATATTATCACTATAGCTAATAGTTCTTTATTATATATATTATAATTAATCTCTAATCCTGTAAACTTTCTAGAGTAGAAGATTACTAGTCTTGATTTTTTATTTAACCCTGATTAAATTATTCTTATTTCTAGTATAAAATCTAATATATTAGTTTTAATAATAATTTTTTTCTCTGGATTATACTGCATGAGAATAGATATAATAATAATTAAATTCTTAATTTTTTTTAAATATTTTTTATTATTTTAAGATTTACTTATATTTATTTTATTTTTTAAATAGTTTAAATAGTGATACCATGACTTTAACATAGTTTTTAATAAATTATTAGTAATAATTAATTAAACCTGTGAATTATTATATTTTATATAGATTTTTAAATTATAGCTAATCCTAAATAGCTTGTACTTTAACTTACTCTATTATAATTTTATTTTTAAATATTTAATATTCTAGAAATTCCATGGCATGTATATAGAATTCATACTTTTTAAATTTATATTATAGATTATTAATATAGAGCCTTCTTAATACTATTTTAATATAATAAATATGTTTACTTTTTTTTAAGAGAAAATAAATATATTATCTAAATAGATAATAATAAAGTCTTTTATTAGTTCCTTGAGTATATTATTAATATATTATTAAAATAATACTAATATATTAGTAAGCCTAAATAATATTATTATATATTTATAATATTTATATTTAATTCTAAATATGGTTTTCTATTTCTTATTTTTTTTAATTTTTATATAATAATAAATATTAGTAATATCAAGTTTAGTAAATTATATGGCCCCTTTAATCTTGTCCTGAATTTCCTAAATTAGTAATAATACGTAATAATTTTTAATAATAATTTTATCAAATAATTAATAGTCTATGTAAAGTTATAAGCTTTTATCTTTTTTTAATATAAATAGCACTCTATATCCTGCTAATAATTTAGATAATTTAATATTATTTTTTACTAACTAGTTATTAATATATTCTTTCAGCATGTTTAATTCTTTCTTAGTTATTTAGTAGATTTTTTATAACACTGGTATTATTTTTTTAAGAGATATAATATAATTATATAATCTATATACTAGTAATTCTAGTTTTTTAAATTATTAAAATATATTCTAGAATCTAATATATACCTACAGAATTTTTATATTACTTTAAGTATAATTCCTAGTTTTTATTATTATATTCCTAATATTCTAAATTTCAGTGTAGGCATTTATTAAAGAGTTCTCTAAATATTTTTATTAGCTACTTTAGCTTTTTTTATAAGGCCTTAATTATATTATCTATCTAATAAATAAGTTTATCTCTGCCTTTTACAAGGTCTTATACTTACTATTTCTAATATTATTTTTTATTAGTAATAAAGATTTTTTCCAGGTATTTAGGTTTATTCATGAGTCTCTCTTTACCAGGTCTAGGGCTATTTATTTATATTCTAAATTTTTTATTAAATAAGTTAAATTTTTATTTAATTATTAAAAATTACTATACTTCTTATCTTAATCAGGCTCTATAATAAATCTGCTAATCCTATTTTTTAGTTAGTTAAGTAAGGTTTTTATAAGCGCGTGTGCTAGTTATTAATCTTGCTAGTATTTTTTTATATTATTATCTTTATTTTTCATGTTTACTATTATATTATTATTATTCTAGGGCCTAGTGTCTCTAGTCATGCTTAGTAATTTTAAGCTATTAGTTATTTTTAACTATTTTATTCTATTTCTATTATTTTTCTAGGTTTTCTTTGCTTTACAGTCTCTTAATTAATAACCTAATTTATTATAGTTAAAGTATAGTTTCTTTTACTAGTGCTATTCTCTTTTTTTTTAGAAAGTATTATATCAAGTTTTATTAATTTAGATTTATCGAGATTATTATACCCTAGACTTTTTAATTATATAGGTTTTATATTATTAACCTGATATAGCTTTTATTTACTATTATTTTTTTTACTAAATCATGGCATTTTTTAATAAGCTTGTTATTTTTTAATTTTAGTAATTTTCTAGCTATATAAGATGCTTGTTTTATTATTATTTTAATTATATTAACTGTTAGCATGAAAATTATTTATTTTTAGATTTTATAATCTAGTCTACTTTTACATTATAATATAAATATATTATTATCTTATTTTAATCTTGATATAAATTATTAAAATTATAAATTATAATTAGTATTATCTCTATTTATCTAGAGTTTTTTAATTTATTTATTTATATTTTTAGTGGCATTAAAGTTTTTAAAAGTATTAATAAGATATTTCTTAAAGACATAATAGTCTTTAAAAATTATTTTAATATTATTTACTATATTATTATTATCTCCTGTCTCTATCTTATTCAGGTGCTTCTTTAGGAATAATTTAAATTATTTATATATTAATTTTGTTAAATAAATTAATATAAAGATAACTTTATTAACATTGCTCTTAAATTAGTCTTTATAGATAAAAAGATAGATATTTATTTACATGATAAAATATTAAAGTTTTAATCTGGTATTATTAAAAAATTTAAATAGATAAATCTTTAATTTTAATAATTTTTTATTACTTTTTTTTTAATTAAATTATTTATTTCTATAGCTGTAACACCATGGCCATAAGTTTATTATTATTTAATAATACAATAGCAATTATTATACTCTGCTTAAAGTTATTACTACTCTAGCCTGTATTTATTAAAGTTATATTTTTAAATTAACTGGTTCTATAATTTATATTTAACTAATGTTTAATTTATTATATAAAGTTATTCTAGCTTTCTTACTAACCCTAGGTTCTTTATAAACTCTGTGATTAGTTTAGATTAACTTATTCTAATTCTCTAGAATTAGTTTAAAGATCTTTATAATAAACTCTAGTATTAACCCTGGTTAGTGCTTTCTCATGAGTCCCTGAACTTAAGTAACTCTTGATAAATATAAGGCTATCTATTAGAGACAAGTCTCTCTTAGATAAGAATATAGTTTAAATAACTTATTTTATACTAGCAAAGATATATTTAAATAACAGTATAATATTAAATACAAAGAACTAAAAGGTTAACTAGATACAGTAAATAATAAATATTCTTATATATCCTTTCTATTTCTGATAATATAACCCTGTAATATAAAGTTAGTAGCAGGTTAATATAAACTATACTCTTGATATTTATTATTCTTATATTATTTATATATTATCTTCCTTGGTAATCATGTGGCATGGGATTCTGCCTTGTTTATCTGATTAGGTCTGAGGCTTCTATTGAGGATGCCTAGTGTTGGCACTAACCCTCGTGCTTGGGTTTCTGTAACAAAAGGTATGCCTTGGATATAATCACATTAACAAGCTTGACTTTCTTAAGGCCTATTCTACAGCTTATCTAGAGGTCTTCAGGCCTAAAAACATTGAGAATGGCTTTACTACAGCTGGTATACAGTTTTTTGATTCTTAAAAAGTGCTTGACAAGCTAAATATTACACTGGTAACTCCTACATTATCTAGCAGCCATAGTAAGGACTCTACAAGCTTATTAACATTAGCAACATCTCATACAGTTTGTCAACTACAGTGGCAAGCATTATTAGTGAAAAAACTACTTAAAAAGGGCTCTTAAAGCTCTTCATCACCTTTAAAAATGGCATTACAGCAGCTTATAAAGGGCTGTGAAATAGCCATGTATAATACTGCTACTTTAGCAAAGGAAAATCATGATCTATACCTTGCTAATGAGAAAAAGAGGTAAAAAAAAAAGTAATCTAGGTGCTAGATAACTCCTAATCAAGGCCTTTCTATACAAGATGCCCGGGATCTAATAGGACAGAGGAATGAGCAAAGAAATGCTGAGGAAGGTCCATCTCTAGAACCTGGGATGGCGCCTTTAGAGGTGCTAAGACATGCTTCACCTACGTGTTCTAATTGCAATACTAAAGGGCATACTAGAATTCGATGCCCTGCACGCCTAGGCTAGCTAGATTTAATGAAAAATGCATGTTTTAGTGATTGTGAATACCTTCAAGTTTTTCAACCGTGGCCAAATTCGATGAGGTGGCCGGCTCGGTCGGGTGGCCGGCTCGGTTGAGAATTACGTTAGTTAAACACCTGCTTAGTGATTTCTATGTTTTATGTACTCTGTATCACCTAGTAAAATGATACTTACACACTTTTAGGATGTTTTTGGCCTACCAATTGGTCGAATAAAGGTCATATTTTTAGCACTTGCAGCATTCTAACAACATTGTTGCAATTTCACTGTGTCTTCGCTTCTACCGAGTACAGATATCAGTACAGGGTCTCTCAGGTGTAATTACTATCACAAGGGACGCGAAGAGATTTAGTTCGCTATCGTTCGTGGTTTTTGCCATCCCCCGCACACCTATCAACCCCACCGTTGATCATTCGCTTGATCTCCACGACGCCGAACTCCGAGTGCTCAGATGGGGGGCACTCTTTATGCGTTTCGATCAATTAATTGCTCGGGAAGTGAAGCTAGTCTGTCACCCCTAGCCTACTGACGGGCAGTATCTCCTAACGCTTCAAGGATGTTTGTTATATATTTTGGGACACCCCGACCAACTATCCATAGATATTGCATACACCAACAGAATTGGATCGGGGTGCATCAAATGAACCCTTCAGTTATATTTTAATATGCACGGAATTAGGGAACCCCCGTCTTTAATACTCTAGAGGATGTGGTTCTACCTTTCGACCATTTTGTCATCTGGAACAACAAACAACCACTGTCACGCGACAGATTTGGATGCCGCCAAACAGCAGAATTTTAACAACCTGCAGCGAGGTCTGGTGCGTGATGGTATATGATTCTTGATTTCTCCGTATCGAATATCGGACCACGGCTCTGTCCATTATTATTTCTTCTCGTCCCTGTTTCTGCCTGTTCTCATAAGGGTCCGAAATGCGTCTGTCCGGCTACGTTCATGTGACCCACAGCTCTTGAAGGCCCTCATCACAGGAGCAATTCCTTAAGCAAGAGACGTGGAGGCAAAACGAGCGAAGAAGGGCAATATCGGAGAAATTCCATCCAAAGCACTGGAATTGCGGGCATCTGGTTTGCCCGCCCCTTTTCCGTGGTGAAACGCACTGGCTGAGCAAACCCCACGCGGCAGAAAAACCCAAACTTTTCAGCCCTAAATTTGACCGGATATTAACCCAGGGATCGGCCACCTCCCTCGGGAGGTAACCCACAAGGTAGTTTCTCGACCTATCTCAGCAAGCGAGATGTATCATCAATCAACGTGCATCAAGTTTGACAGGGGGTGCAGACGGAAGGCCAATGGGAGGGCTGGGGGAACGAACCAAGTGGACATGATTGATAAATCCCGGGGCTGTGCTGCTGAAGACAGGCTTTGACCCTGGTGATCAGAGACCAGGCCATGTTGGTCCCTTCCCGATATTCAATACACCCTCCAGGAGGATATGCTGACTGGAGCTCGACTGGTGCCAGCACAGAAACGGAGTAAGATGGGAGCTTGCTGCTCAAGGTCTTTGAAATTATGAAATATCGACGCTCGCGGAATAATAGGAAGTAGCATACACTCGCAAAAGTCAACCGCTGCATCTTCCATTCTTCGGTGGAATTGCGGGTGCTGTCTGCATTACGAACGCTATCTGCACCACTCCCTTCCCTCCTACTTCTTTACCGCAATACAGTAGTACGTATCCTTCTGGAACATAGTGCTACACTCCTTCCCGCCGTCTCCCAAAACTGTATTCCACTCATACAGTTGCTCCGGAGTGATATCATGAGCCTTGGCAAAGTCCACACAGTTATCACCTTCCTTGGCCTCTGCGTAGTCAGAGCAATTGTCAGGGATGCTGTTAGGCTGGGTTGGGGAGGGGATAGATCCGGATGTGGTAGGGTCCCCAGTAGTGGTTGGGGTTCCCGAGCTGGTGGTTGTGGGGGGATCTGTCGTTGGTCCCGTGATTGAGGTTGAGATGGACGTGGCCGTGGATGAAGTCGACGTGGAAGTCGGAGCAGGGATTGAGCTTGGAGCCCCCGAACCCTTTCGCACACAGTATCGGTAATCCTCGGTAAACGAGCAACTGGTGGAGTTCGCGTTGCTCTGCTTTAGAGAAGGGTTCCACCGCAGAAGGTCCGCTGCAGTCACGTTGAAGAAATACTGCGCGGCTTTGCAGTCACTTACCCCCGAAAAACCGTACTGCAGGTCGCCGCCATCAATGAGGCTCTGGCAGTCTTTCAGTGTGCCGGGCGCGAGGGGGAGCACATCTGGGTTGAGGCTAGGTGTGTAGGTGGCGTCGGGGAGACTGTTCCAGGGCGCCTGGGAGATAGAGGGCATGTACCCCGGGGCGCCGGGGTAGTTGGACATGTCACCGACAGGATCTACACAGTAGCCGCGACCGGCAATGAGGTTTGTGCAGCTGGATGGGTTAGCCAGGCGTTGATATAAGGGACGGCAAAGGGAGCGCACTTCTCATTCAAACCTGGGTTGAGGATGAGGAAGTTTTCTCGGCTAATAGGAAACTTCTGGACGATCGTATTGCAGTCCTCCTTGTCCTTGACGGTGTAATACTCGCCGCAGGTCTTGGTGGTATTATCAGCAGCATTAGTCGGCACAGCGACAGGTGTTGTGGCCGTGGTGGAAGCTGTAGGGGCTACAACGGTGGAGGGGGGGTGGTATTTGTCTCCTGGCTCATCCATACAGATTTCGGTCCCGATGGTGCGGTTGAAGTTGTAGCAGCCACCATCGATCCAGGGGTTGTAGGCGCGGAGCTGCACGGTGGAGATCTTGTGAGCCTTGGCAACGCTCTTGCAGGTGTCTCCTTTTTGAACCGTGTACGTTGTACATGTGTTTTTAATGCACAGTTCTCCGCTTCTGGGGAAGTTTGCACAGTAGGCTTGGAGGTGGTTGTCCAGGAGGAGCTGGAAGGTGGCGATGCTCTGTGACTTGGAGACCGACTCGCAAGTGTCCCCCTCCTTGATAGTGTACTTCTTACCACTACAAGTGCTGGGTGTTGGCGTGGCGACCACGGAGGAAGATGGAGTGCCGGAACTGTAGGGGGAGGTCAGTGCTTGCTTGTGTGGCATCTATAGCAAGGTGAACATACGGCGAAGAGGGCCGAGGAGTTGGAGTGACCGTAATCGGATAACCCGTGAACCCACAAGACGAGGTAAAGCTGGAATATACAGAGGAGTAGACATCAGGTCCACTGCCATAGGGGTACTGGGCCTCTTGCCGGAGCTTCAGCAGTAGACACTTGTTGCACTCATCGCCACCGTTCTGGGTGAGATTGCCCAGTACAAGATTGCAGTATTTACCGCTATCCTTCAGACAAGTCTGCTGGAACTGGAAGGCAAGGGTGCTCACAATCTCAGAGATTGGGTTCTCCGTGCCCCAGTCATTGGTGTAAGTAACGCCGGGGCACCCCGCAGTAACAGACTTCTCATACGACCTCAGTTCGTCACGACAGTCGTTGGTGCAGATGAGGTCCAGACCGTGCTGGGAGTAGAAGTTGTTCGAGCTCAGACCGCGAACGGCCTCGATACAGGAAGTGAGATTGGTGGCCAGAGCATCTGCACACTTCTCGTTGTAGTCGCCGACGGTGGCATCGGGGAAGGGCTGCCAGCAGGCAATGAGGGTGCAAAGCGAGAGAAAAAGCGTGCCCTGCAAGAACGCAGTAAAGAAAGACATGGTCGGATGCCTGGGCGGGTGCTTGGGAACACTGTGGGAGTGGGCACTCGCCGTACAGAAGCATTATAGTTATATCTTCGCATGTGCTGTCGGCGGATTCTCCCAATGGGGCATCCGCTGCGGCTTAGAGGTATATCAGACTCTCAGCCCGCCTTACGAGGTCCACTGATTGTCGGGATCAGCATCAGCCATAGCCAATGCAGGGGTCGATCTGCGCCCTGTGGAGGCCATCCCGGATTTCCCCTGGGCACACAGTAGGCGCAGTTCGTTTTGGCCCCTCAGTTCCCTGGCTGTTCGGCACCCGTGCTGCGAAAATCCTGCACTGATTGCATTCAAAATCAGGGTTTAAGACTAAGCTTATGTTTATGCTCACCACAGCCTCCTGGATCGCCCCCAGTTTTAGGCCCCCGACGGATCGACTATGAGGGCTGTTGAGGCTTGATTGGCCGTGCCGTAAACACCCTGCGGCCCTCGCTGACGGCTTAACGCAGCCGGAGAGGGGCTAGAGGGCGAGGTGCCCTGCCGGTCACAATATGATGATCAGGTACCGGACGCGGCCTAACTTGGGGGACTGCGCTTTGTCCAGAGGGAGCATATTTAGGAGTCCATCATCGGCCTCTCCAACTCATTCGCTCCTTTCCACCCACACACACACACACATATTTTCTCTTTCATTCATGATGGCTCGAGGGTTATCGGGCCTGCTCCTCCTGTTATGTCTGATTTCCACGGCCATCGCCGCCTCATTGGGCTCCAGCCTTGTCAGTAACCGAGAGCTCCTGTCTACCCCCCTGAGGAACCTCCGCGCGGATGATGATTATAGCTGCAGCAAGGACAAGCCGTGCACCAATGGAGCGTGCTGTGGCAAGTCTGGCTATTGCGGCTTCGGAAAAAAGTACTGCGGTACGACTGGGAAGTCTCCCAATGATGCCTGCTGGAGCAACTGCGACGCCCATGCCGAGTGCGGCAAGGACGCAAAGACGCCCGGCACCAAGTGTCCCCTGAACGTCTGCTGCAGTGAGTTCGGCTTCTGCGGAACCACGCAAGAGTTCTGTGGAAGCGGATGCCAAAGCAACTGCGAGCAGCCTGGGTCCGGCGCCTCCTCGGGCAACGTCCAGGAACGCATCATCGGATACTACGAAGCCTTCAAGCATGATACCTCCTGCCAGGGGATGAAGATTAAGCAGATTCCTGTTGAGAGTCTAACTCACGTTAACTGTATGCCATCCCCCTCCCGTTGGTGATCGAACTTCACCGATACTGACTGAGAAGATGCCTTTGCCTATATCTCTCCGGGTGACTACGAGATCGGCCCTATGCCGAAAATCCCCGAAAGCACCTTGACAGATTTCACTGCTCTCAAGGAGCGGAATCCGGATGTCGTTCTGGGTGTCTCCATCGGTGGCTGGACGTTCAATGACAACAAAACTGACACCCAGATTGTCTTTGCCGAGATCGCCTCCAAAGAGGAGAACCGTGCCAAGTTTATTAAGAACCTTCTTGCCTTTATGCGCCACTATGGCTTCGACGCCGTGGACCTTGACTGGGAATACCCCGGCGCGCCCGATCGACAGCCCGAGGACTGGGACTCGAAGGACGACGGCAAGAACTACGTGAAGCTGATGAAGGAGATCCGCAAGGCCTTCGACGACAGCGACCTGGAATACGAACTCTCGTTTACTGCCCCCACCTCATACTGGTACCTCCGCTGGTTCGAGATCAAGGAGATGGTGGACACCGTGCATTACATGAACCTGATGAGCTACGATCTTCACGGTGTCTGGGACTCCACTAACCCGATCGGCAGTCATGTTCTGGGTCACACCAATTTGACTGAGATCGACCAGGCCTTGAACCTGCTGTGGAGGAACGACGTCCCCGCCAGGAAGGTGAACATGGGGCTGGCTTTCTATGCCCGTACCTTTGAGCTCAAGGATAAGGACTGCAATACGCCCGGTTGCCAGTTTAAGCACGGCGGGAAAAAAGGCGCCTGCACGGACACAGAGGGTATCCTTTCTTATAGCGAGATCATTGATATCGTCGCGGAGGACAATATCAAGCCGGTATATGACAAGGAGAACGCCATCAAGTACATTGTTTGGGATGAAAACCAGTGGATTTCGTACGACGACCAGCAAACCTTTCAACAGAAAATCAAGTTCTTCAACGAGAAGGGCTTGGGAGGTCTCTTGATCTGGGCGATTGACCAGGATGACCGAAATCGCGATGCCCTGCGTGGTGTTCTCTACCCCAAGGACCTGGTCATGACGGACAGCCTGAAGGATGATACCAGCTACTGGGAGAACCAGCACCCCGGTGACTGCCAGACCACAGCATGCGGCAAACCCTGCGGCCCGGGATGGATCGAGATGGATAGTTTTAAATGCCCCGACGGCGGGAGCAAGGGTGACTCGCGCATCTGTTGTCCCTTGGCCTCTGCCCCGGATCCGAAAACCTGTCACTGGCGTGGGGGCGAAAGTGGAAGCCTCTGCAACGGCCAGTGCCATGGTGGTGAAGTAGCCCTCGCGTCGGCCGTCGATGGGGGCAACGGCCATTGCTCGGACGGTATGATCCCCTCTCCTCTTTACAGGGCCTCCTGACTGACCCGTACCAGGACGTCAATTCTACTGCTGCCCCATCCCTGAAGTGGCGGCGGGTGGAGGTATCAACTGTGGCTGGAAACAGGGTGGGTGCAGCGACGACCAAGAAATTCTGACATTTGCTGGAACCTTCTTAACAACCGTATCCAATGCCTTGGACTTCACCGGCTTGATTGGGATGGCTTTGAGTGAGGTCCTGGCCGACATTGAGATGGACAATATGCAGTCGTACTGTTGTGGTAAGGAAGAGATCAAAAACTGGAAGGACTGCTACTGGGCGGTACGTCTCTTGCTCCGCCGTTGGCTTGCTAGAATTGTTTGACCTAATGAGATGATAGGGCCGCGGTGGGAGAGGCATCGACAGCTGTGACGACAACCACTGTGCAACTGGCCACGAAGTCGGACTCACCCTCAGTCCTTACGGCGAGGGCGGGGACTGTTTCCCTACGTGAGTGACACCTCTGAGGAGAATCCAAGTATAGCAGCTGATCTTCGATAGTGTCCGCCAGAGGGCCTTCTGTTGTACACCGAAGAGCGGCGAGACGCTGTTTCTTCCGGTGCCCCTGGAGTATCTCTTTGAGAATGTCCCTGACGATTCCTCTGGGGACCTTGACTTTAACCTTCAAGTTGACGACACCTGGGGAACCGGTGAAACGCAGTCAGATGATGAGGATGAGCCCGATGTATGTAACCCCTGCACCGCGAAACTCAATACTAGTACTAATGGTCCCCAGGATGCTTCCTTCGGCTTCGTGGTCATCACAGCTCCGGACGAGGTCCATGTCAGCTTGGACAAGCGGGATGGTTCGCCCTGGGAGTTGATGGACTGCCCAGACACCGATAGTGAAGAGGCACATACAATCCGTATGGTCTGCACCGACTCTAGCGAGGACAGTAAGTGTGATCACATCCACCGTGGGAACGGTGTCCCCGGGACGATTTTGCAGATGCCCGATCGCTGCGGTCCCGGTCGATACGCTGTCGCCAAGTCGTTCAAGGAGTCAGACAACCAGAGCCTCCCTAGACATCTCAACCGACGTGACCTCGCTGGCCGGTCTGTGTACGACCTGACGTTCGACTACGACTTTACGCGCGTCCCTCGTGACTTTGGTGATTCCCAGATGCGTATTGATTTCAGCAACCAGCCTGGGTACTGGGACTCTGTAGTTGACCGACCCGGTGGAACTGATGCCGAGAGACACTCCAGGCGAGCCAAGCGCGATGAGAGTGGATATCGTCAGAACCGTAAGCGCTGGATGGAGGAAGAGTGGCGCGACGCCTACCACTACAATGGCCTCGAGCGTGACGATGTCCACAAACGCTGGTTTGGAGAGGATGTCCTGAACTGGCTGGCGGAACTGATCTTTGTTGGGGAGGCAGAGGCCACCCAGGAGCTCAACCATCACGTTAATGAAAAGGTCGAACTGCTCCTCATGGACGAGCAGTTTGGCCCTTGCCCCATTGGTCCCGTTCAGGCGCAGGCCAACGTGAGAGCAAGTATCACGGCCGAGATTGACGTCGAAACCTCGTTTGGGCTGACCATCATCACAAGCCTCAAAGACGGAGTAGACCTGAGCAGGTCCTACCTGTACTTTAGAAACGCCGGAGAGGTCAAAGCGGTCTTCGAGCTGGACGCCGTGGCGTCATTGACTTATTCCACCGGCGATATCAAGCTGCTCGGTCTCGACGACTTCCCCGGTGCCACGTTCCGTGTCCCCGGCGTGGTGACGATCGGGCCTAACCTCGCCGTCTATGCGTCGGCCGACGCGTCTCTCGTCATCGCGGGCCATCTGGAAGCTGCGGTAACCCTCGCCTCGTGGGAGATCCAGCAAACCTATCCCCAGAACGACAAGCATCCCCCCGAGGCTACCGAAGACCCCGAGCGCAAAGCAAATACTGTCGGCAAACCCACGTTTGATGCCTCTGTCACCGCTAGCGGCGAGATCACGCTCCATCTCAAGCCCACCGTGACCTTTGGTATTGTCTTCGACGACCGGTGGAAGGTGGACCGCTGCGCCGTGGACCTGGTGCTCGATGGGTACGTGGTCGGCCACGCCGAGGCCAAGTATTCTCTCAATGGCGACAACAGCTGCCCCTTCACGTACGGAATTGATGCCGGGTCGAACATTTACGCGCAAGTGACGGCGCCTGAGATTTTCGGGTGGGGTGGCAACAAGCGTGTGAATCTGGCAACCGTCCCTCGGAAGCAGATCACGCCTGCCACCTGTCCCGACGAGAGCAAGGATCGCAGAGACTGGATTGGCGAGGGTGCCCTCAATGCCTCCAGCGGGTACATGTCGCCTCAAAGTGGAAGCTTCATGCCGATGCCCCTTGGCCTGAGCAAACGCGACACGCTCACTCTGGGGCCGTTGGTCACGATCCCGGACAGCTTCCTGGAATGCCCGGGAGAAGGTGGGGGCAACAACGGGTGCGTGATGTGCTCGATGTATGGGAAAAAGGACGGCGACGATGAAAAGGACCCGGCCCTGATCAAGCGCGACGAGGGAGGCTCGTGTCCCTTGTACCCACCCGGGGACGACGAACGTTGCTCCAATGATGACAGCCGCCTGGCGGAGCGCGCCGATGGCACGACCAGCAAGAAGATGACGCTCTCCTTTGCCAACGGCGGGAAAAAATTCACGTATCTGAGGTACCCCAGTTGTAACGCAAAGACCAACGGCCCAACCAAGGTCGCCAAGGTGAGTTGAACCCCGGGTTCTCTTCAAGGGGCGCGCATACTGACCCGACGCCAGTGGTATCTCCCCGAGTTCATGCTGGCCGACCCGACAGACCCCAACGACAAGCGCAGATGCTCGGCGAAGACGGTCAAGCAGAACACGATCAAGAGCGGCAAGGGGGTGTACGAGGTCAACGGAATCGCCGCGCTCCCCGCGAGCTCCTTCCGGTCAGAGCACGTCTTCGAGGTGCATCTGGTCACCCACTTCCTGGAGTGGGTGTGTGGAGGATCCAAGGAGCTGTCCTACACGGGGCTCGGCGTCAAGGTGGACTTCCCCGCTGGGTGGACGCGACCCGATGCGACATGGTGCGAGGCCGTGTTTGGAGGTAAGTCATCCGTCCGGCCCTCTCGTGGCCATGCGCTAAGAACATCTAGGGCCTAAGGGCGGACTGCAGTGGTCTCGCAACAACGGCGCCACGAAGAACTGGGTGCAACATACCGCGGACAAGCTGGGCAGCAACGCCAACCCCGACCTGCTCGTGCTCTACCATGACAAGCCCAATGGGGTCAAGAAGACCATCACGGAAGGCTCCCAGTCGGATATTTCCAGGGCCACCGACCTCAAGGGCGCGGCGGATATGGTCATGATGGTAAGTTTGACTCTGGCCCCATCCTGATACAAGAGTCTCACCAGGCTGGTAGATCGCCACCACGTTCGACTACTTGAAGGATCTCCAGACCCTGTGGATGAAACCCAGTCAAGACATCGAGTTGATCTCCGACGAGTTCGACCGCGAATACGCGGCACAATACCACACCACCCCGCCGGCCGGCACGGCGCTGAAGAAGCCGGATGCCCCGCGGGGCATCAAGCACTGGGGGCTGCGCACGCTGTGGTGCTACTGGATCGACCGACATTTGGCGCTGGCGGAGCAGGTTCAGAGTGCATGGCACACGACCGCCAAGTCGCAGATCCAGGGATACAACACGCAGGATGCGAAGGACTTTATCTCGCAGGTCATGACGAGCGGCGCGGCCGCTGTGGGCAAATTCAAGTTCCCGCAGAAGAACCCGGCCAGCCCCCTCCCTGGAGATCCCTTGAGCGCCTCGAACGAGAAGAGTCGGTATGGCATGTGGGGAGACAATGACCTGCGGAAACTGGGGTTGTAGAGTGGTCTACTATGTGTTGGAGCCCGCCGTCGGAATACCCCTTGTCGGATGAGAGCTTTTTTTCTAGATTCTAGGTTTCACGTATATATAGATGCAAGGAGGATTGCAATGCGGTTTAAATTTCTTGGAAATACTAGATGTAAAGTACTCCTAGCGAAGAGACTATAGTGCATCAAAGCAGACTCGACGGCCAACCCACTGCCTGGCAGAGAACAGGGCATCTGGGCCGCGGGGGTCAATCACCGCATCCCCCTCGCTCCCACCCCCAACAGAAGAATCATCCTCATCACAGGTGGCACCTGGCTGTAAACCCTGCTATTTCAGCGGCCGATGACTTCTCTCGCTGTCGATCCTCCCACGTCGCGTGCTGACATAAGCAGACCCCTCGCTGGCCTCTTTCATCTGCCATCTCGCATCTCGCATCTCGCATCCTCCAACACAGCACAACACCGCACCGTCAAAATGTCCGACACGGAGAGCAACGCGAGTGACTGGCAGGAGGCCCGCCACTACACCGACCACCTGGGCGCCCCCGTCGTGCTGGAGCAGTACGTGCAGTCCGACCACGAGCCGGATCCCAACCACATCATCCCCATCCAGGTCTACAGCCTGGTCCCGCTGGATCCCGACCACGAGACCCTGCGCGACTACCTGCTGCAGAGTTTCTACGACGAGGAGGTCCTGCCGCTGTTTGAGATCTACTCCTACTGCCCGCCCGACGTCTTTGCCTGCATCGAGCACAACCGCCGTGAAGTCGCCCATCGCAAGCAGCTGCACCGGTCAGGAGCCCCGGACGCGCCGCCGCTGATCCCCCAGTTCTATGGCCACTACCACCGCACCCCGGCCGGTCGCTGTATTCTCCTTCGCTCCCACAGCTACCGGCTGGGCTATAGCAACGACGACGACCGGTTTGCGGCGGCTGGCGAGGGCCCGGATTCCATCTTCTTCAACCGCTCGTTCTCCAGCACTCGCAGCCATGTCGACGAGGATCAACGCGTGTCTTCGGAGCGGCGGGATCCCGACGATGAGACCTATCCAGAGGCATTCGAGCTGTCGATCGAGCGGGTCCGCAATCAGACCCACATGGGCCAGATCATCATGACTGATATTGTCAGCAATGCGAATGGCTTTGTGGGGGGCTCGCTCAAGTACGCGATGGACGTGGACGAGGGCACGCCGCCCGACGCAACGCCGCTGCCAGAGCTGCAGATCCGCCAGCGGCTGGACGAGCAGCTCGCCGCGGGAGGCCTCGCGCAGGATCCGGCATTTCGCGTGTCTCAGGATGCCGGGGGGGTCGCCGTCAGTAATACCCCCGACGGAGCCGAACCGGACCTGCAGTACCTGGTCTACGCGTCTTTCCTCAGCCATCTCGGCAGCTCGGTTGCGCTGTCTCTGCTCGAACGCACGGCGCGGCTCCTGACGGCTGCAGTCGTGTCCCACCTCCCAGCCGCGAAAACCCTGACCCTCCGGTTCTATATCCCCGAATCCAACGACTGGGCTGCCGTCCTCCCTGCGCACCGCGGGGCCCTGCGCCAGCAAGCCACTGACCTCCCGATTGGTGCTCTGCATACCTTTCCCCCAAATAACAACGAACCGCCCGTGACCCATCGCGTCTCGCCACAGTTACGCCCGGACGCGCTCAACACCGCCCAGAGACAGCTCGCCGAACCCTATCGCGTCTTTGCGATGGTGCTGGACCGAGTGAACTTTGTCACCGAGGCGGGTGTCTATTTCTACATGACTGATCCGGACACGAGCCAGAGGCCTCCCGCTATCAGCGGTCCAGACACCGAGGTCTGGCGTAGCGCTGGCATGCGCGAGGTGGCGCGACGTTTGGCGATGCTGGCGGTTGAGGAGGCACAATTACATCCATAGGGGGTTGTAATTCGTCGTGGGAGGGCCATCGGATATACCTATGGAAACAACCTGGAGGCTCTGGACCGGCGGTTGGTTGCCCAACACATAACCTGGTTGAAAGTTCTTTTAACTGTAGTCTTTTATCAAGTAGTGTTTGACTAGCTAGCAATTCAATCCTTTGTATCAAGAAAATACCAAACTGGTGGCGTCTGGTTGAAATGCTGCGGAGCGCGAGGCTGGCATTGAATGCCTGGGATACATAGACACCCACTACCACGCTCCGGGCCACTACTGACGGAAAAGCGGCAGAACTGATACTGCAAATTCGAAGCGAGACAGATTTGTTAATTTGGAGATGAACCCGAGATCAAGTTGCTGGTTGCAAAAGGCTATCCTCATTTTGCAGACCTCTACCCTCCTAATTCTCCAGCACAAACCGGAATCGGGCCTTCCCTGCGATGGTGTCCAGGAGGGCTTGGTTGGCGTCTTTCATGGGAACCACCTGAACCCAGGGATGCACCTTTTTCTCGGCGGCCAGATTCAACATATTCTCAATTTCCGCCGGACTGCCACACATGGAGCTTGTTACCTTGCGGCGGTTGAGCAGGGTTCCAAACGGAGCCGCCAGATTCCCATCCGCAGGCAAGCCAATCTGGACCAACGTGCCATCCGTGGCGAGCAGTCCGATGTATTTGGCGATAGGCATCTGCACCTCGTTAGCAAGCGTGGCATTGAGACAAGAGAGCAAGGCTTACATTGGCCGATGAAACCGTGGAGACGATAAGATCTAGGGACCGAGCATGCGTCGCTGCCCATTCCGGTTCATCCTCTGTGGCAATATACAGATCGGCCCCGAGCTGCAAGGCCTCCTCTCTTTTGCTCTGTCGGCGCGAGATGGCAACCACCTTGTCAGCCCCGAGAGCCTTGGCGAAAAGAACCCCAAAGTGTCCAATTCCCCCCACACCGATGATGCCCACTCGCTTTCCCGGCCCACAGCCATGGTGTTTCAACGGGCTGTAGATCGTGATCCCCCCACACAGCATGGGGGCAGCGAGATGCGACGCCAGCCCAGCGGGCAGCTTGACTGCAAAGTGGCCGGGGCACCGATGATACAGGGCATACCCCCCGTACGCGGTCTGCCCATTGATATATGTGCCACACGCGGTGGTGCTGAACCGTGGACAGTACTGCTCGTTCCCACTAGCACAGTCGGCGCAGTACCCCAGGCGACCCAGACATGCCTCGGTTTGGGCACCCACGCCGACGCGATCGCCAACTTGGAGGTCATTCTTCACTTGGGATCCGACGCGCACCACGGTTCCGACGATCTCGTGGCCAGCGCAGCAGGGGTATTTGGTCGGGAGCTATATCGTCAGCCACTCCATGCGAAACACCCAGCGAAGAAACACCAACATACCCATTCCCAGGAGCTGCGCAAGGAGTGTTCATCGGACCCGCAGATACCGCAGTGGCTAACTTTGATGTCAACGTCGGCTTCATCCCATTGCTTGGGGGTGAATTTCTGCCAGACCATCTTGCCTTCAGCCGCGCTTGGGTCGAGGCCCATCCATCCCTCGAATTCGTAGTCTGCGGAAGCCATTGTGTCTGTGATTGCCACACATCATATGTTACACTGTATACACGCGGGATACCGAAGCTTATATACGTGGAGGCGTGGAGTCATGACGTTGTACCTGAATGTCAGAGTTCCGCCACGATGCTTACAGGCCTTCTTAACTCCGTGTGCTCCCCTCTGCTCCCCACTAAAATTCGAACAGTCGAAATGGATGATTGGGTGCGTCTTTTCCGACAAGGTTCAAGCCGCCGGAGATCTCGGCATTCGATTTTTATCAGCATACAAAACCCCCGAAAAGGTTCGGACTACGCAGCACGCACTGGGCTTGGCGACCGTTCATTGTATCTAGAACTCATGCCTCTCTGTCTGTCCTGCACGGATTTAACCCTCCAGTCCTGTTGAAATACCAGAAATTTATCCCCAATGAGATCCTATCCCGAGGTGCTGGAATTGCCACCGATATACCCTATCGCATCGAACCGACCCTCTGTACTGACCTTTGCTGCTTGGATGTCTGGTATATCCAGCTCTGACAGTCGGTATCGCGACGAACTGCAGTGGTAAGTAATGTAACCAGCAAAGACCTGCTCAAGCGCATCCTTCAGCCTGGGGTAAGACATGAGGCTCGCTCGAATATGGTCAACGCCCTCAATCACCATGCTGCTGCAGTGGTGGAGCGACTCCAGCGGAGTTATCTGATGGGTGTGGGCATAGTTGTAGATGTAATTCAGCCGCTCATTTTCGACTACGGATTCCTTATAGAAGGACAGGAAATCATTGACGAGGTTGAAATAGAGGACAATATCGGGGATAACAGGCAGATACAGGGAAAGCCATCTCTCCTCGGGGAACAGCGCTTCGGGAAAAGCAAGAAACGCATAGGCATCTGCCATTCCGGTCTTGTGCCTAAAGTAATAAGGGAAATCGGGAGCCGTGGATGGAAGTGAGATCTTGTCCTTGTACTTGTTCTCAACAACATTCGAGCTGATAAATTCGATGATGGCTTTCATAATCATATCACTGGCAAAAGAGCCGTAGCATTCGGGGATGACACTGCCGATGAACTGTAGCATTGCCCGGAGAAGCTGGTTTGGCTGTGGTAGGCCCCGGCACAGACGTCGAAGAAATTCTTGCAAATCCCCGATTGCGACATTGTTCGTGTCGTCAATGAGAATCGCGAATGTGGTGTATACGGCGATGACCTCTTGGACCTTGCTGGGGACGAACGGATAGGTCGTGGTTGCGATTATGCAGCTGGCCTTGAGGGCTGGATAGGCTTGGTGGAGGAAGTCGACAGAGAAACCGCTGGATTGGAAGTACTGTATTGTATCCTTCTCGACCTGATAATTGCACTCTGAGCCGGGATTTTGGAAGGAGACCCCTTCGAGAAGTCTCTCAACCTCGTCTCTGTACTGTTGCGTGAATGTTTGCTTGTCTAGAGAGGCCATTATTATGAATCCGAGCAGAGAGTCGAACTGAATGACGACTTTAGCGTGACGCAATGTATTGCTCTGGACGTTGGGTGCCTCTTATATCGCCAGCCAGCTGAGCTGTGTAGAGATTTACCACTACATCCATGCATCTCTGACCAAGAGTGATGGGGCAGGACGCAGGCGGGCAGGTGGTGGTCAGATTTTAGCTTCACCACCTGAGCATGGATGAAGAACCAATCGTAGAAGAAGCAAAGGCTAGGGGTATTCACCCTCCTGTACGAAAAACAATGAGTTACCAGGGGCTGGATTTTGCCATTTTAGCCTACTTGCATCCCCCTTGCATGGATGGGGCGTGGCTTGTCGCTAGCCCATGCTGTCAAACCCACGAGCTTCTACTTAGCCTCTCCGCCACTGATATCCTCGATCTAATAACGAGTAAAATTCCTAATCGACGCAAGGGGCTCGGCTTTGGTGGTGCACAAGTAGTCAAGTCTGGCACTCAGCCTCTCGGATATTCTGAGCCGGCTGACGGGAAATCTGTAATGCACCCAAAAGTTCTTCTAACATGACACTGAGAAGTGCCACTCGCACCCCTAGCACCATACATACACTAGAGAAGCAATGAGGATCTATGCCCCGCCCTGACACCCCGGCGTACCTCCAAGCGGCGAGGCTACAGTTGTGCCCTCAGGACAACAAGCCGTCGTATCGTATCAGCTCTTCACTGGCGGGCACAGGAATTGCATTGGTAAGAGTAAGTGCTCGGCCCCTTGAATTCTCCCTTGCGTCACAGACTGACCTTATCAGGCATGGTACACACTGGGTCATCAGGTTGACTGTTCGGTAGAGCGGAGATTACCGATCCCCCACCCCTGATAGAGAGTACCTCAAACCCAGGTTGCCAGACCTAGAAGACAACAATAGGGAAAGAAATACACGGATATCAGGAATCAAGTTCGTGCGGTGAAGTCTCGGAAAGCTGGATCATTGGTATAATTCAATTGGGGCCAATGTTATTTCCCCATCAGACAGTTCATGCAGGTTCATTCTGCATGCTTAGCCGACTCATACCCCCACTTTACTCACCGGTTGCAGTAAGCAGATGTAATCAGCCAACATTGACAGTAGGACTGCTTGAAGATCTTATGCAAATTGTCAGGCAGATAGCTCAGCACGGAGCTGTTCTTGGACGCCTCCACAACAAACACAGGATGATTGTAGAAACAGGTTGGAATCTTGGTGGCTGATTCAAACAACGTGTTCGAGAGGACCCCTTGATATGAGTCCGTCTTGACCTGACAATCCCAGGAGCTCCAGTACAGCGTCTCAAGATCGATGTTGTAGGTATCGGTGACTTTCTTTAGCGTGTCCTCGTCGATGGGGACGGACCACGTCTTCTCGTTGTATCCACCGCCAAGGGCCTCAATGTTGAAGCAGGTATCGTCAATGACGGTGCCACTGGTGACATCTGTGCAGTCGCCAACAGAGTGAGATCCCTTTAGAATGTAGTAGTTGGCGGGGGCGAAACCATAGTTCCTGCAGTCTCTCTAATTTTCGGACCGGATCTGGCCGTATAGTCGAGTCAATCTCGCCTGCGTTAGTTGGCTGATCGTCAGGATGGGGAATGAAGATACGGGTAGGGCAGGGAGGTGTTTGCATTGCTTAACATGGATTCCCGCAGATAACACCGCCCACGGTGTAGTCAGTGAGTGATATATTCATGTCAGCATTTTGATCCAGATAAGATTTACAAAAAAAAAAGCCACAGTGCCGACCAAACCCAGGCGCACTTGTGACTTGCCCCGGTTCGTGCTGGCGGTGGTTCCTGCCAAGGGCCACTAATTGTGTCGTCAAGGCCGACCAAGCCTCAGTCTAACGACGCCTCCATCCGAAGCCTCTCGCTGTCTACCTTGCGACTTGTGCTTGTGGCCTGCCAAGGAGCGCCTTCTGCTTCATCCTTCTGGATAATCCGTTCACCCAACATTACCCGTCCCGCTGTGATAGACCTCCTGCTGGACACCATGTAACCTCCGTTGCTCCTCCTTCCACCAGTTGCCGCTTGGAGACTAGTGCAAAGGTTCATTTCCCTTACACAGGCCATGAGGGACGAAACAGAGACGTGATTTGCTGGGCTGGCCAGTGATATGCATGCCAATATTGGCCGGCAACTCCGGTATCCGGGAGACTGCCTTACTCCATGCTCGCATCCTTTCGTATCATCTCTTCTTCCGGTATCGTGCCGCCCTCTACGAGCAGGTAATAGTACCGTAGATGCCCGGTAGGAACCCCCGTCCCAACCTCCTAAACTGAAAAGGGAGGTCGGCTCACAAAGTAGCATGCAGCAAAATTCCACCACAGAAGCAGGCGCTAACACTAATTGCCGAAGGAAGGCCAGGACAATCAATTTACTGTGTATCATCGGGCTGCCTTGTCGATATCAACCAAGGCTACACCTACAAGCTGTGGTTTTCTTTCCCCTCTGATTGCTGTGCTTTAGCCCGGATGCTGGTCCCTGCACCATCACCATGTCGATATTGTCACGTCGGTGGGCTCGTAGGATACTTGCAGAGCTCCCTTTGAACAAATGGTACGTATACCTACGGTAGAGGACTTTCCACCGTGAAATATGCACAAGGATGAAATGAATTATCGTAAACCGGTATTCTAGGCTCTACTACGAGATCACTGATTTGTGTCGGTGCCGTGTCCTTCCCCGTCGGCTTCAATTGTTCGAATTTCCTCAGACCCTTTAAGCCCCTCCGGCATCCGATACAGTAGACAGCAAAATACATCCGCCACAAGATATTCGCAAGCAAGGGTCTCCTTCCAGCCAGGTGTGTGCTTAATCGATTCGGCGTTACTCATCGTTACCAACACCCACGTACATCACCATGATTCCCATGATGTGGTCCTTCTCTCCATGATGCTTCCCAATCTTATGTCTCTCCTCATCCAACACCGCCACGACCTGCAACTTGTCTCCTTTCTCGATGGTCCCTGCATCATGGCAGGCCGTGGCTTGAGGAATGACGTTCTTACCGAGTTTCGTCTCATAGACGAAGCGCGATTCACAGACGGGCTTCCCATTGACATAAAGCGCAATAGCCTGTCCACCAGCGTGCATATGGCCTCGAGCTTCCAGGATAGGACCGGAAACTGTCGAGACCCACTCGTCTGATAGATAGATGCTCTGTCCGGGCTGTCCGATCAGCTCGGGAGCACCGCAGGGAGGTCCAAGGTTCACGTATATCAGTTCTGCATTGTTATACTTCTGTCCCTCGGCCGACAGGACAGGAATCCACTCGTAGGTGACCGAGACCTGGACATCGTGGGAAAAGGGCTTCTCGTTGACAATCTCCACCGCCGTCACCCACTGGTCGTCCGGATCAACGTAATATCCCCATTTTCCATTGGTGTTGGTCCGCCAGACGGGGAGTTCACTGCCAACGCCGTAGAAGACGTGGCCCGATAGCTTAGGGCAGACAAGATCTTCCTGGTTATCGTTGAATTGGGCAAGGTGATGGAGCCAGACACCGGAGTCGATGTCGAGAGGGTTGCCGCTTAGGTCCTCTAGCCTGGTCTCCATCATCGTGAGGAAGCAGTCGGTGCAAGGCTTTGTACTATTTCGATGGGGGGTATGTGGGTACTTCTGGTGAGCCTTGACGTGGAATGGCCCGTAGGTCACCGTCGTCCGGGTTGCGCCAGGGCTCACGGGGATGGAGCTGAGCTTGCTCTCTTCGACTCCCCATTTTGAGTGGGATGCCGAGGCAAGGGAGAAAGGAAGCGAGGATAGGACGCACAGCGCGCCTATTATTGACCGGCCCGAGTACTTCATGTCGGGATGAGTAAAGCTATGAACAAGGGGTCGCGGGTGGTAGGCTTGCTGAATGCAGGATTCAGGGGGGGTGTCCCTCTGTACTTATACACTTCACCACACCCGACGACAACTCCTGGACCAGGACACCCCTGAAACCTGTCAGAGGTAGGCAATAGGTACCGAGGCCCTCAGACTGTGTCCCTGCCCCCACATATTCTCATTCCGGCCACCCGTGGCAGTTGAGGGAGCTGAACAATAACTTGCAGGTAGTATTCTATTCCCGGGGTCCACTCGGGGACACAGCCTCACATAGTGTTGATTAAACGCCGATCTGCCGGAGTTTAGACCTCGCATAAGGGTTATATTGGAAGCAGAGTTCACGGGCTAGACACCGGGCATCCGCTAGCCCGGAGCCAGAAGATGATATCTATACAGCTCGCCCTTGATGGTAGTTATACGAGTAGTGGTCGTCGGGGTAGTCGCCGCTAGATGGATATAAAGATAGATAGAAACTCAGGGATACTGTAAGGGCCTCTTACACCAGAGCTATAATAATGTCGTCGGGACATTAGGGCAGTGTCCGTGCTGTCCGTTAGGCGTAAACAAAGTGCGGAGATTAGCAGCGGCGCTCTCCGCCAAGTGCCCCGCTAGCCTTGGTCCCCTGGTCGCCGTAGCCACCTCCGGGGAATAGCAGGTCGCTTTATTACTCTTAAATATCATTAAATGGCCGATATGTGTGTTGATATAAAGCGACAGATGGTCAGGTGTGTCCTGCGGATGGAGGCAAAATCCCCATGACCTTCACAGTCGCCCTACTCCACGGATAGATTTCGCTCCTAGGTCAGATTCAGACAGATATATTCACACTCTTCCGCCGGTCACCATGAAAACTGTTGATGTGATAGCCTGTTCCATCTCAATTGCTGCCCTTGTGCCGGAGACTGTATACGGTGCCTCTCATCAACCACACTTGCGTCACGTCTCCAGGGCAGAGCACAATGTGAAGAGAGCGATCGGAGGGGAGGTCCCCAGCATTGTGAGAGGCGAGCCATCGTCAGTTGAGCCAGATGCACCAGGCCTTCCCGAGGACCAATACGTCGAAGTCCGGTACGCTCTCTCTGTTTTAACCCTCGCGCCTGTGATATTAGTTCATCTTCAGCTAACACAAGAGACTCTGTAGTGTGGATGCTGATTCCCCCGCTATCAGACGACCGGTGCGACGAACGAACAACAGAGTGAGTGTCCATGCCATGCTTCTGCACGTCTTCTGTCATATCCGGTGATTGTGTGTCTGACTGGTCTGCTTTGTACAGAAGCGCGAGTGGCCCCCCACCGATTCCGGGAATTATTACTGTGTCGTGATGTGAAGTGGTGGATTTGATCGAATAGTTCTCTTTTGTTTTTGCTGTATCTGGATATCCGAAACTCCAGTCCACCCAGTCCCGGCCCGAGAAGGGATCCCAAATTTGGTCTTTATATACTAGCTCCTATCAAGATTTCATCTCATGATGTTGTTTGTCCTCGTACAGACCTTAGACGCGCATCTATAGAGTATGCACACAGCCCCAGACACAGCCCCGATTAACCCACAGCATAAAGAGGACGTCTTCCCCAACAAGCGAAACACCCACGACCCCTTCTCGATATACCACCCGCTGCCTCAGATAAAATGAAGCTTGCATTCATATTGACTCGTCCTAAGAGTTGCTCTGTCTACTCTACGCTGCGTGCCATACCGGCCGCCGCGCCCTCCCAGATCACTGACAGCGGACAACCCGTGGATCAACCGCAAAGCCCGCTCCTGTCACGACTGCCGTTGGAGATACGACGAGAAATATATCAGCTGGTTCTGGGTGGCGAGACTCTGCGTAGCAAGACCATCCACTTCATACGGCCCGACGTATCCAGCCTAGTCCGCTGCCCCTGTCCACAAAAACAGTGCAATTCTCCAGCGCTGTGCGGTAATGGCGACAACTCCCAATGTTATAGCTGTACGTTGCGGGATGTAAAAACCAGGAAACCCCTCCGACTGTGGAAAGAGCGCAGTCTTCTCGCGGTATGTCGGCAGATGTGAGTGAGGTTGCAGCACCGGCCCCGTGCAAGTCAAGACGACTGACAAGAACGTACACGCCAGCTATGATGAAGCGTGGACATAATCGCCGCCAAGAGCACCTTCAGCATCATCGCACAAGATACAGACGACTTGCTCATTTTGACGGATATGCAGTCAATGCTGCGGCCATCTCATTACCACTCCGTCAGATCCATGGAGTTCTGCTACCACATCGCCAACAAACGAACGAAATTTGACGACTTTCAAGATCCCTTGTGGTTTGCACGGTGGGCAGATATGTGCGCATTTTTTACGGCGATGGGGGGTCCTCGGCACCTGCATATGTGGATAAACAATGAGTACAGCTACAACAGACGCCGGGAGATGACCCCCGAGCAAGAGCAGCTGATCTTTGAGCCTCTCGCGAAGGTAACAAATCTCATTACATTCGAAGTCGAGGTTTCCTGGCCCGCAACCGCTGCGGCTGCCGGTGCGCTGGCAAATACATCGTTCAAACTGACGCGGAGAGCCGGGTTTGTATGCCCCTGTGAGATCGTGGAAGCAAGGCCATTCAGCGACCAAACCCCCAGAAGCCAGGTTGCAGAGGAAGGCGCTTCCGGTACGTCCAGCGTGGGTGAACACCAAGGGGGCACGCGGACTGTGGAGGAAGCGAGGCAAATCAAGAGTTGGAGTTGGCGGCGGTTTGTTTGCTGCTAGTAAAATTCACTTGGTCCTGGAGACATCGCCTGATCCCAGGTTCGCCCAGAGTGTCGCAAAGAAATATATATTTCCACTTTTCATGTTATATACAGGGATCTGAGACGAGAAAAAAACACTTTGGATAGGATTCAAATACGTGGAGAAGGCGTGTCAAGTCCATGTGAGCCCGGGTTATGTCTCCCATCATACGCGACTATATTTTTCAATGGCGGCATCCCTCCTTGTTGTCTCTGTCTAAATACTAACAGCCATAGGAGTCTTCTAGAAAGACCATCTTCGGGTTCGCTTCAGATTTGCTGACATATTCTGTATTGTCCTGGATGGACTTCCCTCATGCCGAGAACCAGTATGTCCTGGTTCAACAGCGTGACGCCAGTCCAGACAAAGACTGCCACCAACTACCAACCCAACCGTGCCTATCTCCATCCCCACCTTCAGGTCTATCGATCGGTCAGATTCTGTAGTCCCGTCTTCGTTTCGACGTGCTCCACGCTCATGTGACGCTGCTTGATGAACGCGCTCGCCAGTAACCCGACGGCCGCCACGGAGGTGTACATGATAAAGATATTCCGTATACTCCACGCAAAGGCCTCTCGCACGATCTGTTGCATTGCAGGGTCCGGGATGGAGTTGATGAGCTCTACATTCGCTGCTGCGTGAGAGCCTGACCAGGCGTCAAGGAAGGGCTCACTGAGCCCTGCCGCCGCAAAAGTTGATCGGCGAGATGCCATGCCATTTTGGAACACCACACCCCCCACCACAATAGACATGGCCGTTGCCATGTTGCGGATTAGCCCGAGGGTTGCCGTAGCGGACGCCGTATCTGTCTGGCTCACCGTGCTGTGAATAGTAAGCATGGGCGTTTGGAATAATAGTGCAATACCGATCCCGCTAACGATTTCAAGGCCAACAAACGCCGCAATCGACGTTTTAATTCCTAGGTTAATGTATAACCCAGTCCCTAGTGTCAAAAGCGCGACGCCGGCCCAGGTGATTTCCCTACATCGGCCAATACGATGAATCAAGATCCCAACAGTGATGTCCACAAAGGCCTCGATTACCATCAAGGGAATAATCAGAACACCGCTCCGGAGAGGCGAGGCTTGCTTGACACTCTGCAAGTATAATGGGAGGTAATACTCGACACCGATGGCGACGGTGCTGTGGGCAAAGCCGATCACGAAAGTTGCATTATTGGACCAGTTGGTGAACACACTCATGGGTATCAAGGGATATTTAGCCACTCGCTTTTCGCAAAACACAAGGACCCCGATCATCACCGTTCCGAACACAATTAGGCAGATGACTTTGGCACTGTTCCACGGAAATATCGCACCGCCAAAATCTAGACCAAGCAACAAGAGCAGGGCCACACCGAGGACACAGAATGTCCCGAACCAGTCCACGGCCTTGACGCCATCCCTGAACCTGGTGTGTGGGTTGTGTACATCCAGGAACAGCAGCAGCAGGACAAAGGATAGGCCGCAGACCGGAAGATTGATCCAGAAGCACCACCGCCAGCTCACGAGTTCGGTCAAAGCACCCCCGATCAGCGGTCCAGCGGATCCGGCCACTGCCCACATGAACCCCATGAGGCCCAGGTACAACGATCGGGTGCGTACACTGAAGAGATCAGAGATAGTGACGGTCACCAGTTGCATCAGGCCGCCGCCTGCTGTCCCCTGCAGCGCTCGCGCAGCAATTAGCATGGACATGGTTTTGCTCACAGCGGCAAGTATGCTCGCGGCAGCAAAGATGACGACTGCGATCAGAAGCGCCGGTTTGCGACCCCAGATGTCACTGCACTTGGCCCAGATGGGGGCCGTGGCAGCGTTGGCTAGTAAGTAAGCACCACCGATCCAAGTGTAGCCCGAAGCTGAGTTCAGAGCAGCGGTGATGGAGGGGATGGAGGTAGCAATGACAGTTTGATCAAGTGCGGCGACAAAGAGGACTAGCTAGAGCAAGGCGTCGTTAGAGAACAGCTTATCAAGGGAGAGAGTCAATCAACTTACATAGAGAGCAGTTAATATGGAGGTAATCCGCAGCTTTGAGCGGGCTTTGGGGGCGTCGAGGATCTCGAGTTCTTCTATGGGCAGCTCCTCCCCGGAAGGTAGACCGGCTCCCACCGCAGGCTGCTGGACGGGATTTATCTCGTCCATTGCGTGTTGGCTCTGTTCGTCCATGAGTAAGATTTGCCTGGGAGTTAGAAGAGGGGGAGAAGGGATTAAATAGAAGCAGGCCAGATGGGGTTCGATTGGTCCGTGCACGCGCCCTAGGAATGACATCTCCATAAAATGCATCTTATCTAGCCATTTGGAACCATAATTGATAATACCGCATCCTGAGTTTTGCCTTTGGAATTTTCCTGCTGCTGGTTCACTGTGAGCCATATGGTGAGAGTTAAGTAATGTTGGCCGAAACTCATTTCTTTGAATCGGCACCGCGATCTGCTCTCCCCCCGGCGAAAAGGTGCTAGTGCAGCACGAATAGAGTGCTGTTACCAATTTTCCACGTAGTGAGACTCTAGGTTAAGGGTGGTGCTAGGGAAGGAACTACTCCAAATAGTACACACCGGATCACGATGGAAATGGCTTCAATTGGGGACAGCAGTCGACCGTGAAGAATTCACTCTAGAAGCGCCTACGAGAAACTACAGGGACGAAGGGGCGAACGCCCTGGAAAAAGCTGGCGCTAATATCGCCGAGAAATCGGCCGGTGTGACGAACAGTGCGAAGTGTCTAGGAGTAAAAGATGTCACCGAGGCCGAGGGTCAGATCTAGCGTCGGGTCGCCGGTCGGAGAGCTGCGCGTTGGAGATTGTGTCCAACAGGCCTCTGAGGTATCCGGCTAGCAGCAGGAGAAACCGGTATAAGTGAGCATGGTGAGGGGCAAATGGTGGGAGTACTGGAAGTGCCACCTCAGTTCCCGGCAGGATTTTGCCTCCATCTCTGGGTGATTGGATCGGCCACTTCAACGTCCTAACTGCCTGTGCTCTCTGCACTGGAGTTTCCATCCTTGCACTATGGCTGCCGTTTACCTACCATCCCTCACATGCCGGTATCATCCTCTTTGCCTTGGCCTATGGGTTCGTGAGTGGCGCCGTTGTCTCCCTGCTGATGCCTTGTGTGGCCAAGGCCGGGGATTTGGCGAGCCTCGGGCGCCGATTTGGGACATTTCAGTTGGTTATTAGCGTCAGGTCCGTCTTCCTCATCCTTATCCCCCTCCGTCTCCTTCGATCAAGTCCCTGTGGAATGAGTTCTGATGCTGCAGGATACTGGGAGTGATAATAGCTGCCTGACGGGTCTTCCAATCATGGGAGCGATCCTCGACCGACAGAACGATACCGATTATTCGGGATTGCAACAGTTTGCCGTGGTGTCCATCCTCGTCGGAACGTGTCTTCTGGCTGCGTCGACGTATTTCCTTGCACAGGCGCGCAAGACATGGAAGATTTAAACGTCCTTCTTGAGCGGGGTCGTTATTGACATGATGCTTGTGTAGAATCGTGTCAGCATCGACGAATTATGGCGGCCACGGGAGTCCTGTAAAAGCCCATGTATTTCATTCGATCCTGCTGCTTGCTTCAACAAAGGCATAGTGCACATCCTCGCCTATTGAGGACCCTTTTATTAATTTCTTCTCCCCCATAGCCGCGTAGTCAAGACGAGAACCACTTGCGCCCCTATTGCGTGACAATCCCGCCGAGGCACTCCTTGTGTTGGCCGCTGTTATTGCGCTGGAGTTCGCACGATCGCCAGCATCTCATATGGGGCTAATCCGATATCATTAGCGACCGTCACATCTGAGAATGGAGATCCCAGGAAGCACGGTTCGTATTCTGCCCAATCTGCGCGTGGCCCGAGCCACAAGATCAACTTTACTCCTTGATCCCCGTAGTGGTCAATGTATTTTGCAACCAACTTTGGTTCGCGTGGGTAAACAAAAATCCATGCCTCTGCCTGCGCGATCCCGGAATAGAGGTCCCAGGTTCCGCTAACTATCGTCATGTCCTGTTCAGCAATGTAACGGTTAACGGATGAATTCACTTCAACACCGCGAACCGATGTATTGGGATAGCGATGCGCAATCAGAGCCTCGAGAAGCCCACTCCCACTGCCCACGGAGACGGTAAACCCGGGTTCGGGGGGGAGGAGCAAAGCCAGCCCGGTTATCAAAGTGCTAGAGATGGCCAGGCAGCAATCTGGGAAGGCCTGGGGCGATTCGGAGAGCCGATCTGACAGTGCATGGATTTCCATCGTAAGCTCTTGTTTTTGCTCGTGATTGGAATGTTTTGGAAATCCCAAAATTCCTGCAATTCATGGAGATCACCTGACACGGCATTCGGATTTACGAAAGGCCGTCGATCTATATGGGGGCTGGAAACATGAAGCATGACCAGTACGGGGTATTGGCAGATGAATTATACCTTGATTTCCTCTCTTAATTACTGGAGTATTCATTCTGCGATCAGGAGAAGCTGGGATTCCCTTTTCCCATTCGGACAGACACCCCTGCTTGAGGGCTCGTATATCTCCCGCTCAAGGTTACATAAAGAGAGGCCCACTAACGTAATCCACGGCCGAGTTGGCCACACGACCGAGTTGGCCAGATTCCTCACAACCAGCAGAAATTTGAAAATTTTCAACTACCAAAAGCACTAAATTAGACTATTTAATAGGTTATTATATGGCTATTTACTAGGGTAATTCTGTATTGTATGCCCAATAGTCTCATAACCACTGCAGCGCTGCAGAGCGCGCTTCTGAGGCCCTGGTATAGGCTCCCTAACCTGTGCTTCAGCTAGTGCTTCAAGGTGCTGAATGTGATCAAGGCCTTCCTGTACAGATAAAATAATATTACTTGCTAGTACATCATGTCTTCTTGCCTTTTTCTTTATCTTTCACTTATTTTTAGCGCGTAGAATCTTAATTTCCTATTAAAGAAAAAGGTTCATATTCATTGCCATCTGTGCTGCCTTCTCAAGATATTAAATATAAGAGACTGGGCTGCTAGAGAGGGTCCTTTTCTTTTAAAGACTTTTCTGCAGGCTTTTAACCTTATAATCAAGCTGGTAAGGATTCTAAGAAGTCTGGAAAGCAGAGAATATTAATTCTTTAACTTTAACAAGAGATGATATAGGCATACAGAGTTAGAAGGTAATTTTTTTAAGAACCTAATCTTGATTTAAAGGTTTAAGGCCTGCACCTGTAAAGTCACTAATAATATTCTTAGAATTAAAGACCTTCTCCCGTGTAGGTGGGTAGAGATAAAGAAAATCCTGCTTATTAATATAATTATTGCCAGTTATTATCATGCCTTTAACTAGCTTCTCATATACATGCTTAAGAGGCCCAAAAACACTTATATCAAGAGACTAAAAAAGATGAGAGGTATAAGATAACATACACAGGTAAATAATCTTATTCTCTGCACAGAAAATATCAAAGTCTGCAGTCTAGTGGCTAGAATGGCTATCAAGAATAAGTAATTACTTTAAATTAGTAGAGTAGAGCTTAGAGAAAGGTTCAAATAGCTCCTTAAGCTAGTAAAGACCTATCTTATCTATTATTTATCCATTCTTGCTTAAAGCAAGCTTCTAATTTACCTTGGCCTGTAGATTAGGCTCTTAATACCAAGTAGCCTGCTACTCTTGTCCCTTGAGAATAATTATTAATAGTAAAGAGACTCCTTTAGAACTAATACACTTAATAATAGTGACTCATTCATGGTTTCCTTGAATAACTGTACAAGGTCTCTCACTGTACTTAATAGCAGTAATAACCTTAGATAAAATACAGAGTCCCATGGTAAAGCCAGTCTCATTAAAGTTCTAGATATCATCTTCATGTATCCCATGCTCTGTCACGGCGAGCACGTGACCGCTGAACCCTTCATCTCCAACGGATCGATCGCAACTACCTAATACGGTAACCCGCAGGCGACACGCCGGAGGGCACCCAGAGATCGGCACCCCGCTCGATCTATC
>JAPDEL010000150.1:0-43983 GCA_027569095.1 Aspergillus conjunctus
TGAACCCCTAGCCCCTGGTTCCACCCGGTCCCCCGTTTAGCCATTCCCCCACGGGGATACGGCCACCTGGGCGCTAAAGGGTTTGGATGCGGTGGGGATCCACAAGGCCTTTGCGCTGGGAACAACCCCGGGGGGTTGGTTTGTCCCTCGTATGGCATTGCTGGCTCCGGTGTGGGTAACACACATTTCCCCCCCCCCCCCCCCCCCTCCCTTTCCTTTCCCATCTGTGGGATTTGACTAGGTTCTGGACTGACGAGGTAGATTCTCGGTCTCATCCCGCTTGGAACTTCGATGGACTACGAGTCGTCTGATTCCCGGAGCAAGGGCTGCTGGGATCCCAAGCCATTGCTGAAGCCATTTTACGATAAGTGGACGAGCGATACAGCGACACCCGATTTCGTGGTCGATGAAGTGTGGTGTGGGATGGTCGGGTCCGTCGGGTTCGGGGCCTTTGCAACTGAGGAACGAGTGGGCTTCTGGACGGAGACGCTGCAGGAGGTGTATCAGGGCGATGAGGGGCGCAAGAAAGTGCGGATGGCGCTGGGCTGTCTCCTGGAGCGAGATGGGCTGTTGATGAGGCTGGGGGATATTCGATGCCCGGTATACTGGTTGCAGGTGAGCCACCTCCACCTTCATCATCGTGAAGCGTAAGGCGCTAAGTATATACTGGAAAGGGCACGGAAGACACGCCGTTTAGCACAACGGTCCCCGCAGAGCAAATCCAGCTTTTCACGCGGTCAAAAGAGGCCAAGTTGGAGATGGTGGAGGGGGGAGCCCACTATCTCAACGCCACACACCCCGGCCCTGTCAACGAGGCCATTTGGCAGATGGTGCAGAAATACGGGGAGAATAAGTAGATATTAATCACGAATCACGGCAACCGGTGGAGACAGAAGTTCATCTAGTCGTACGCCATATGCCGGGGGGCTGGCGGACCGGAAGAGAGACTGGTTTCCTACCAATTTACAGGAGGGCTTGTAGCCGACCGATGTCTATACATATTCCCTAGTTTTCCCTGCTGAGAAAGAGAAGCGTGTTGGTACGGTTCGCCATGAAAAATGAAACCCTTTGGTTTATATAGTCTAAAACGAACGCACGTGGGTGGTTTCATGCCCAAGGTTGATTGATTTAGTGGTGCATTATACCCTAATCTAGCTTTCCTCGAAGGCTCCTACAGGGTCATCAGCAGCCACCAGCCTTCCCAAGAGACGTCCTAGTATACAATCTATATCCTCTAAAGCCTTTGTTTCTTTGACCGAGTTTAGTAAGCATGTATAGTCCTTGGGTTTAGATATAGTAATTAATAGCATTTTTATAAGATTTAAATTTTAGTAATTATGAATACTATTAGCCAATGCTAGTTATTTAAGTCTCTACTTTTTTCTCTAGTTAAAAGCAGACAGAGTGTGCTGTCTGTTTTCTGGATGGGTGGTGTGTATGCTTGGTATAGTCAGTGATCTTTGGCCCACTTAAACAGCCCCCATACCTTTGCCATGCTTCCCGCGGCCACTGTGACCCGCTCGCTCGCGGTGTGCGGTTTGTCTGTGGCGCTGAATGGCCTTGCGGGCTGTTTTGTTCTTGCATCATGCATAAGGTATAAAGACCATTAATATTATAGAATTCAGCTGAGCGTTTTGCTATTTAGGATAGTGTTGTAAACAGAAGTATGATCAATAAAATAAGATAGACGTGTCAATTAGGTTAATGATAATACCGGTCCCTGTCCCTGTTGCTCTGTTGACCAGTCCCAGGCATGTAAATGTATTTAATAGTATTTCTGCAGGCATATCTTGAGTATACAGAAACCCCTATTATATTTCACCTCTGAATAAAGTAGGAGCCCCCCCCCCTTTTTTTTTAAAAAAAATAAGCTCTGTACGATTGATTTTTTTTTATTAACTTCAGAGGCTAAAACTGTCAATTAGCATATGGGAAATCAAAAGCCTGTAAATCAAATAAATAGCTCTGTGCTATATAACCTAGTCAATAAGCAATTTAGGATAGACACAATTACTAAGAAGAAGCTTAGTTAACTAATAAATAGCCTTGAGTAAATCTGACATCAGTTTGATTACAAGTAGGGATGTCTTTAATCTTCTTCACACATTGATCGCTACCTCCACCCCAGTTCATTTCCTCCGCATACGACCTTCGGAGCCCTTTCCCAAAGAATAAGGCAGCACAAAAAGTGATGAGACAAGAGATAGTGCCGAAACTCCAAAGAGGCACCACCAGACTCCTGCTAGAGATTTAAGAAAAGCTGTCTTCAAGATCTCTGTGTGAGAACCACCTGCTATTTGGCTCACCAATTGTGGGATCAGGGAAGCGTAGTCAGAGTCAGATGCTGCAGCTGCCAGGTAATGCTCCAGTTGCAGGTAGTGCTCCAGGCGGTTTTGTAAGACCACACCACCGACGGCTACTCCAGCAGTCCTGCCAAGGTTTTGGAATGTGCTCATCATTGCCACAGACATGGCCATGGTTTTTTCCGGTGAACTGGCTTGGATGCCTATCTGGATTGCTGGAAATGCCATTCCTGCTCCCACCCCAATAATCGTGTTGGGCACAACCCAGCCAGCAATGGTAGTATCCACCTTGAGTTGCAGGAGCAGCCCAATTCCAATTGTTGTAAGAGTCCAGCCAGACCAAAGCAGCAATCGGTATCTCCCTGAAAGTGATATCGCCACAGCCGCCACGATTCCAACTACCACAATCGTCACCGTTTCGGGGAGGATGGCAACACCTGTAAATAGTATGCCGTACTCCTTTATACCTTGATAATATAAGACAAGGTAGTAAAGCAACGCCCAAAGCACAAATCCAAAAGCGAATTGCCCCCCAAAGTTGATCCGGGTAGACCTGTTGTCAAAGATCGTTGGAGGAATGAATGGTTTCTGGGCCATATAAATCTCGTATGTCATGAACACCACCAATCCCACAGCACCGAGGATCAGGGGGATCACCGTACGCCATGAACCCCACGAATAGATAACTCCACCCCATGACGTGGCAACAATGAATGCTGTAAGAGAAGGCATAAAAATGCCAATCCCTATGTAGTCTGCACCCTGAAGGCTGGTGCGGAGATGTGTCGTTTGAAAATCAAAGCGCAGAAGAGCTGCCAGCATAACAAAAGCAACCCCAGCCAGCGGCACGTTGATCCAACATATCCAGCGCCAGGAAAGCGATTCTGTCAGGCTCGCTGCCAGTAACGGGCCACAGACAGTACCAAGTGTGTATGTAGAATTGAGTACACCGGACCATTTCCCCCTCTTCCGAAGTTCGATCAGGTCAGCGAGCAGTACACCGCTGAGCGACGTAATGCTCCCAGCTCCAGCGCCCTGAATGGACCGACCCGCCAGCATATATGGAAGTCCATTAGAAGCAGCGGCCAGAGCCGATCCGAGTATAAATACACATAGCGATAAGAGGATAGTGATCTTCCGCCCTACTATGTCTGCAGTAAGGCAAGAGATAGGCGGAATAACAGTTGAAGTTATTAAGAAAGATGTACCGAGCCAGAAGGCCTGGAACGTGGTGCCGTTAAGCTCCTTAGTGATGACCTAGAAAAGGGGTGTTGGAGGTCAGGATTCAGTGCATTTCTAGCTTGACAATAGTAACGTACTGGGAGAACAACTGGCAAGGCAGTGGAGTCAAATGCAGCAGCAAAGTTGGGAAGTGCCAAACTAAACACTATGCCATATATATGCCAACTTGCGCGAGTCGGGGCGTGATTCAAGCTAACAGTGCGTTTTTCAGCATCTGAACTGGAATCCGTATTCCCGGGCGCTGCGGATGGTGTTTCCATGGTCCTTAGGGTACCGGGTAAGGTAGGTGAAATCGTCGCAGGAGGGAGAACAGGAGGCTGCGCAGCAAACAGCTTGATAAGTTTTAGACGGAGTTTTATAAAATGCTATTGAAGCTGACGGGAACTTATTTGATTGAAATATCTTGGGGCAATAGTTGTCATTCAGCCTCTGCTGGCTTTTTTTTCCATCAAGCTATGACCACTGTATACAAACAAAAACCTGATTGTCGTACATAGGGGTATACTATGACCCAAAATGGTTTGTTTAAACAGTCCCGTTATCAAATGGACTGAATCGCGCGTATCCAATTATTTCAACAGATGTCAAATTCTTCAGCTATCCTCCCACCCCATGCCAGTGCTTGCTTGGCTGAGGCCGTTGCATTCTGATTTCAAGATATCACAAGCTCTAAAGTATTGATGGACCCTGAGCTAATACTTTTGTTTCCACTCTTTGCTTTCTTGAGTTCAATCTTGCCTGTATGGAATCCCTTGCATGTGAAGGACGCGCTGGCATACAACCTCAGGAGGCCCCACGAATGATAGGCCTTTTTGTCGATCAAGTCAGCTAACTCGAATCATATCTGAAGCATACTGGGATATTGACTGAATGTGGCGATAAATTCGGCCAGCGCCATTTAAAATACTGCAGTTCACTTGGCGACCAAGTTTAGCAACTACAGGTGCCAACTAGTTGGGGTAACTCGGGAGAGTTGCGCTGCACCTTTGATCCTAGAGATACCCCTTACATGAACATGACATTTTGTTTCTGTCATCGCTGAGCCCCAGATTCAAGTACAGCCCATTATTGTGTAACGTCGGAGTGCGTCAGCCTAAACTTCCTGTATATGACCTATCCTCCGGTTTAAAGCCTTCTTGTATGTATATCAAAATATTACCAACGCCACGAGAGGTCGATCAACCTCCTTAATGAATAGACTATTAAAACCTCAGTAAGGAGCTAATATTACCCAGCCATGTTTCCTTTTTTTCTGTCTGAACTAATGAGGGGCTTCTGACATTTCATCTAGCAGTGAATGATTAGGCATAGCCATATTTGCACCCTCTCACTGCAAGAGCAAGACATTATGTGAATTCATTAAATAGAGCAATTTAAGAGCTAGGAGTAATGCAAGCTTTGATGATTGAGATGTCATATCTTAAGTTTGCAAGCCTCAGGCTAACTATCTAAAAGCTGTGTGGTTTATGTTTCATATCCCTGTTACAAGTGTGCCTTGCTCGATGTCTGCAGTGTATGTTTCGGTGGACAGTGACCAAATCCTTTGTCATGTGTTCCAAGATCGCTTATACTGTCATACATGTTGAGAAGGACAATTTTGTACTATGGGAATCATAAAGAGGAAACTACAGAAACTTCCTATCATAGAAGGGGTTAGGCTATATCAGAAATCGCAATAGGGCAATAATTTAGGCATTCTTGGATCTTTGAACATGGCTTTTCCCCCTTTAATTCATCAAGATCATGTCTTCCCAACTCTGAGAAATGATTTTACGATTCAGTTAAGTTCAATAAATGGGCATGTGGCGTAGAGACTTCATGTCAAGAGTTTAAAGTTGTAGGATCACAATCTCAATCTTCCTAAAATTAGCATGCAAAGAGCTCGCGGAGTAATAGAATTACCTAGCATTGTCCTAGCTGTCTAGGAGTCTAGGAGTATAATAAATATCGGGCGGAGCTTCTGTAGCTACACAGTAGGTAGCCGTTCTATTATTAATCTTGCAGAGGCAACACTGATAGCAACATGTTGATTCGAGAAGAAATTCCCAGGGCAAAGATACTGATGCTCCATGGTGAGTATTTCCTCAATAAAGTCAGAGTACCAAACTGCTGACCAAAACATTTCGAAGGAAATGGGCAATCTGCGGATACTTTTCAGAAGAAAATGAATTTCCTTCATCAACCAATTGCCAATACCGTTTTGAAGTCTCTTCTCGACGGCGCGCCGCCGTCCACTGGGAAGGTTGAGTTCGTATACGTGGATGGTCCAATCTCAACTACCGCCTTGGACAGATGTACGTCAAGAGACTCTTTGGATAACATCAACTGCAATCTGCAGGATTTACTCTGTCATGATGAGAGGAAAGAATTCTGGATGTGGGGCTACGGAGACTCTCGCGGTGAGGAGGTTTCTGGTATGGAGAAGTCGATAGCTCGCGTCATAAGCATCCTCAACAACGAGGGCCCTTTCACTGCCATAATTGGGTTTTCTGCAGGTGCTGCTTTGGCTGCACTTGTGTCTAGCCTTCTGGAAACCCCCAGAGAGGTACCCTTCCTCAATATGGAAGTAAGTTTCGCCAGCGATGAAGTGCCATATGAAATTAACTCAAGCATGTCTAGGTAAAGCATCCTCCCCTATCCTTCGTCATAGCCTTTAGTGGCTTTCTTCTGGGGCACAAGAAGTACAGAGAACTTTACCAACCTAAAGCTCGTACACCTATTATACACTTTATTGGCGAACTCGACTTCTGGGTACCAGAGCGCCAAACGCTGCAGCTCGTAAGAACCTCTCGTAATGCTCAAATTCACCACTTCATGGGCGTTCATTTCGTTCCGCGGGCCCGAGAGACCACCCAGGCCGTACTTGACTTTGTGGGAGAAGCCCTTGTTCAAGGATTCAGAAAGTAGCTGAATAAATACATAAACGGGTCAATGGGTCTGACATCTTACCACAAACACCCTATCATACTGAGGGAAATAGCGAGCCAGATAGGATCTTTCACTGTCCAAGATGTGACAACAAGACAACTCTGATCTATTATATGCAGGCTGTTGCACTAAATATTTAATCAATTCGATTTTATTCTGGTGTTAATATCACAACTATCATTGCGAGAATATAGCCATATCAAGGTGGTAAACCATGCATATTTACACCCACATTACGTACCGTGATCCCCTCAGCGGCAGATAAATCCATCCCCTACGGATACCACACACCATCTCTGAGCCACTTGAAGTGGGCTTTTTCATGGAATGGGTATTCTTGCTACAAGAGCCTCTTTGAGATTAGCGCGAATATTTTACTTTCATACCCACGGTCAGACTGATTCCAGAACCAGGGCCCTTTTCAGTCATTACAAATGATCAGCGTCCCTTTTTTGCCATATATGGTCAGCTCGATATCTGCCGCGGGGTATAAGAAGCGAACAGGATTGGGTTCAGGGGTAAATACCAAAAATCACCTTACAACTTTTCGGTATTACTATCAGGCTTTGAACATCCACTCGGATACTCAAACCTTCGAGATCGGGCAACCATTGTATTGAGAAATAATGTCTGAAGCAACTAGCAGCAATTCTACTCTTCCGGAGAACGATCCATCACGAGCTAGCCCAAAGCACATATGTGTAGGTGGCCAAGCACATCTCGCGCCAAGAATTCGAATTTCGCATCTTTTCCAGATCTCTCATCCGAGTGTCATCTTTTATTGGGCTGGATACATTCTTCAACAGGTCTTCTACTTGATATTTGACCGCATCACGGTGGATCCGGCATCGTTTACCAATGCCGTGGGTCATATTCCAGACGATTCTCTGCTTGCTATTGTTCCAACCCATAGGAGCTTCGTCGATTTCCTGGTTCTTCCTTATATATTTTTTGCGTATCCTGAATTAAGGATCCGGTTGCCACGTATAGCGGCTTCCGAGGAATTCTCGAGACTTCCCTTACTTGGGCAACTTCTCAAACTTCTTGGCGCGTTTTATGTGAAACGAGGTGGACAGAATATCGATAGCGGGCTCTCATCTGATATACAAAGGACTATTGAGAGCGGAGAGCCACTGATGTTTTTTATTGAAGGAACGCGAAGTCGCACAAGACGCTTCCTCCCTGCTCGTCGTGGGATGTTGCGATGCTTGCAAAAAAGCGGAAAAGATATTACGATACTACCTGTTTCCATAAGCTACGACTATGTGCCAGAGCAAGGAACACTTGTGAAGGAGCTGACGGAAGGAAAAAAGGCCAACATACACCTTTTAGGCCTACTCTCTTGGGTTGTGAAGATTTTCTTCCATAAACTCAACCTTGGCCGACTCCACATCCAGTGCAGTGACCCCCTGGTGCTCAACAAAGCCACAAATGTGAAACTGTTGGCCGAGGATATCATCTGTCATCTCCAAAAACAAACCGTTACCACAACTTTCCACCTGCAATGCTTTCTACATCAACATCCTAGGTGTGGATTTGACCTCAATTGGCTGCGAAATGCAATCATCTTCAGAGGGGGAACTGTTGTTGATAGCGCATTATCTGAGTCAGTCGCTGCAAGCATAGACCCTCTAAATGAGCAGAGTTTTCGATTTCACTGGATCCATGTTTTTTTCAAAGATGCTCGAAAGAAGTTCGGGGCCAACTCTGCCGTTTCCCACTTTATCAGCGAGAGCCAGTACTTTGTCGCTCCTGTCAGTTCCGTTCAATCTTCGACACCCACTACTATCATTGACGATAAAACTGATAGGCTGCTGGGCATTATTTTCTATCCGATTACAACTACATATGCTAAAGTGGCCCGGAAAATATTGGGGCTACATAGTAATCACTGTCTTTCCTTTTCACCTCAATCCATTTGCACAGAAAAACGATTCTTTATTGAATCCCAGGCCGCGCTGCGGTGCCTAGAATCCCTGCAGTTGGTTAAGGCCTCGGAAATCAGCAGATCTGAATATATCATTTGTTGTGATGCGTCAGACCTAAAAAACTTCATCCTTACCCATACTTGGAAGGAACCCTATCCCGACGGATCGTCAGATTATCCATACAAGAGGAGGTAGATGCATATCTTCACGCGCAGCTTGATATTGAACCAGTATTCCAAGAATGGAATAGCATTGACAAGGTTTATTTTACAGTATTATTCCTTTCTCAAATTCCCATCCATGGCATTTTTCACTGTTTCATTGACAACTAACACGCCTCTTGCCTCGAGAGGTTGCATTTCCATCTATTTGCATCTGTGTCGACCCAATGCGCAGAATTCGTCATGTAATCGAGTGCTTTGTTAGAAGTATATTTTCCATTCTATGGATACATGTTAGTATTCTTTAATATGATACCTCACCATTCTAATTATTTAGGAAATAGTAGAATCATTCTATGTTTCCAGTGAAATAGATCGTCCCGAATTTAAGCAGCCCAAAGATCTCGTCTTGTCGCTGTGGAACCAAGTATTGACTTTCAAATGATTGTCATAACACCATTTCGGTACTAAATACGTGTCAGATATGTCAGATATGATATGATCTCGGCGATCGTTGATATTCTGCTCTCAAGTTATCGCTGTCTGGGCGAAATATTGAGGAGCAAAACGGATGCATGGATTATCTAACTTGAAACGCAATTCTTTGGTGCTAAGCTAGACATATCAAAAAGAGACAAAAGTAGAACAGTTGTGGGTATGGGTCAAAATGTGCCCAAAATTATATAAATTGGCGGGGGATGTTGGTGTAAATGTTAAGCGTTATGTTCACTATTTTCATTTTATTTTCCACATCCTAGGATCTCTTACAGCATGGCGAGCACGAACGGTCAAATTTCAAGGATAGCTGAAGACTCGGATTGCCGAAGTTTTGCACCGGATAAACCATTAATCTCACTGCTTGACGAGGTTACCCAAAAGTTTCCCGACAAGGTTGCCGTCACATCATTGCACCAGGCAGACTATTTAGGGCTGAGTCAGAATACAAAGGGGCGCAAGGCACTGTTGTCTTGGACATTCTCCGAGCTCCGAACCGGGAGTCTCAAACTGGCAACTTATCTTTCCGGACAAGGCGTCGGTCGGGAGAGTCGGATCGTTGCCCTCCTTCACAATGAGGCCGAGTGGGCGCTCATATTCTGGGCAGCTTTACGCCTGGGAGCTCACTTTGTGCCATTGAACCCACGGTTATTTTGCAATCTCCCGGATGCGGTTTACCTGCTGGAGCAGTTCAGTGCTAAAGCTATATTTGCGTCCACTGTCGAGATCTCAACCCATGTGGATCATGCATTAGCAGGCGCAACCTGCCAACCATTATTAAAGGTCATCCTACCAGGCAATCATGACGACACCCTGGCCAACGGGTGGACGGAGTTTTCCAATGCCACGTTGGAAACAAAGATCGATGTTCCTCAATCATGCACTCAACTCGAGGACACTGTATTCATTCTTCTCACCAGCGGCTCGGAGTCTTTCCCGAAAGCATGTCCTCACACCAATGTCAGCATCGGCTGTCCAGCATTTTCAGTGATAGAGAGATGGACCCTAGGCCCAGGCGACGTTCTCTGCCAACATCTGCCTTCCTTTCATATCTTTAGTGTCGGTGTCACGCTAAGTTTCTGGCTTGCTGGCGCCGCGGTTGTAATCCCCTCTTCTGCCTTTGATGTCACCAAATCAGTCGAAGCAATCTGCACTAGTACCAGAGTCCATGTTCCATGTGTTCCGACAATGATTCAAGCGTTGACCAAATATAGCCAAAAACCCAATGCTTTGCTTTGTTCTCCATTCGCAATCATCCTAGGTGGCGCTCCTCTTACCGCCGAGATTGCCCAGCTCTGCAAAACCTTTCAACCAGAGCGGATTATTGCCGGATACGGAGCCACAGAATGCATGGGAACTTTTGCTCACACCCTGGATTTGCAGTCAAGTCTGATTCAGGGCGATATCTGCCACGGAAGGGTGCAAGCTGGAGCCAGGGCCCGCATATGTGAGCCAGGAAGTCGCAAGCCTATCTACAGAGGAATCATCGGGGAACTACATCTAGGCGGGGATACTGTCATTCAAGGATATCTCAACAGCAGCCCCGAAAGCTCATCCTGTTTTTATTATGATAGCGGTGTCCGATGGATGGCGACGGGAGACCAGGCCTACATGGATGCAAATGGAGACGTATATCTCATCGGGAGATATAAAGATATTATTATTCGTGGAGGAGAAAACATTTCTCCAGTGAAGATCGAAAGCAGCCTCATGTCAGTGCCTGGTATTACGGTAAGACCTGTAGCTCGTGACCCTCTGGTGTGAAAGCGAGCTAAATCGACTCATCAGAGCGCCTGCGTGATCGGAATGCCCGACTCTGTTGGTGGGGAAATGGTGGTCGGGATAGTCACACGAGCTGGGCCGAATAAGGTGTCAATAGGGGATATCATGGCCGCATTGCGTAAACAGCTCAACCCGGTTGCTGTACCAAGCAAAATCTTAGACCTACAGGACGACCTAGCCCGAGACAGCTATCCAATCGGGAGCACAGGCAAAATCCAAAAGCACTATCTACGGCAATGCGTGACGGAGTACCTGGAGGAACCCTCAATCGCGAAAATACCCTCTTCTCGCGACCTGGTAGAGCAACTCAGAGAGTGCTTGGCTACAGTCACGGGTCTTGAGGCCCGGCAAATTGATCCAAGCAGCCCTATCCGGCTATTGGGGGATAGCATCGTACTTATTCACTATTTGAGCTTGCTGCTCAAGAGACAGCTCGGGCGTCTCACATTTCCGGACCTAGCAACAGCCAATACGATCCAGAAGCAAGCGCAGTTGATCCAGGAAAGGGGATCACCACAGGCTGAAGATGCTACGAAAGCAACACCGGAGTCTTTGGGGGAAGCACATGGCCTTCTCAAGATGAAAGACTCCATTTCAAAAAAGTTGAGCCCTTTAGGCTTTGGCTGGGACAGCGTCGAGGAAGTAATGCCTATGACTGATTACTTAAAGTTTTTCAACCGGGATCGTTGCAGGCTAAGCTCTTGGAATGTGCGGATTGCATCGATAATCGATATCTCGATAAGCTCCAGCCAACTGGAAGGAATTTTACGTCTTTGGATTGAGCGGCATCCTTTGCTGCGCGCAACAGCGGTGGCGCACGAGGACACGGACTTATATGTCATTATGCGACCAGTTCCGACCTGGCTAGACCTTCAGATACTCCATGGCGGAGAAGTTCGCAGTGAGAGCGACGTTGAAAAATATGAGTTGAACAACCCTTCGTATGACTGGGTCAATGCAAGTACTGGTCCGCTGTTCAAGGCCTCGATTTTGACCCGTGGAGATACATCCGCAGCGGGTATGATCTTGCATTTTCACCACTCAATTTTCGATGGCGTAACACTCTTGGCATGGGTACGGGACTTGGAAGCCATTATCACGCATGGAAGCTCTATATTGGTCAGTCAGGTTCCATATCGTGACTTCGCAGCTTGCTATGACCGATATCGAAAGAGCCAGGCCGCCGACAAAGATGTCGACTTCCACGTCAACAGAATTCGCGGTATAGCGCTAGCTGTGGATGCATTATGGCCACCACAGAGAGCGCCAAGTTGGTTCAAAGGGGATGCTCACGGTTGGACCCCGCCGACAAATTCCACGGCTCCTCGGGTGTTGCTAGACGGGGCTCAAAGTCGAGGAACCGTGGGCATCGACCGAACAATCCAGTTGCCCCAGCTTTCGGAGATGCTCTCGCGCTTTCAGACCACAGCACCCATAATTGCGAAGGCTGCATGTGTATTGGTGAATCTGCACCTGACTGGCAAGAAAGAGGCACTCTTCGTGGGACAGGATTCAGGTAGATTCTGGCCCGCGGCGAGTGCCGACGAGGACTTGAATACCGCCAATCCTCTTGACATCGATGGCCCCACGATGACTTTCAGTGTGAACCGTGTCAGGCTCGAAGTCGGTGAGACTGTCCTCCAATTCCTACGAAGGGTGAATGAGGATCAAGTGGAATTATCCGCCCACGCGCACGCCCCCCTTGACGCTATACGGAGGAAACTACGCCAGAGAGACGAGGCCGGCGGTAGAGCGGATCTCGCTGTACTTGAGGATATCCTCCACCGGCAAAGTTTCAACTGGCATATGCAGCAATACTCGGTGTCTGATGCTGACCCATTTCGGATGATTAACAAGCTCACCCGAAGCGATCTTGGGTTCGTTTGGTTCCCATCCATTCAAGCAGGCAATATCCTACATCTGAATGCTACCTGGGATGATGCTCAGTTGACTTACCAGGAAGTACACAATGTTACGACGAAGTATATGTGCGCTGCTGCATGGCTGTCGGACCCAGCGAATATGAACAAGCTCGCCACCGAGTGCAAATTCCAGGGATACAATGTCGGGACTCAGTTGCCAAAGGAGTTCTTTCGGTAAATATGTGTTACACCCTCGGACTTGGTTGTCTTGGAGCGACTGCCTCCGCTTGTTATATTTCCAAATTACGATCTTATTCAAACTGTTTCTATTCTTTATAACGCTACTATATATCTGGCTTTGCTTTGCTTCTGCTGCTGCTTATTGAATATCGGTAAATCTCGTCTCGTTGCCCTGGGCGATCGATCTATCGCTACTTCTGCCCCTGTTTTGCGGTAACTTTACGGACCCCCTACCTTTTGGTGACCTCAATCTCGCCCGCATTCTCCTTGATATGCGGCGCGAGGATTCTAGCAATAAGCACATATTTGGTTTTTAAGGAGCTGGTACATAGGGTGGAAAGAAAAATGAGTTGAATAGCTTTCCCTAAAGGCCCTTGCACCAGGAGGTACCCACGCCCTTGAACCTCAGCAGAGCTAGAATGGACACTCGAAAAGGTCGACAAAATACCATCTGTGGGCTGAATCACTCTTTGGAAACTCTCCTCTGTTTCCCGCAGTCGAATCCATGTCGCGAAATATCTCAATATCCGATGGCCGGACAGTTGAACTATCGCTACTCGTGATCCAGTACTCAGGACCGAAGTGGCGGTATCCCAGCATATACCAAGGAAGCGATGGGTAAAAGTCATTAGCATGCGTGACGCGGTAACTGGCGTTAAAGGATGTAATATATTCCGCAAGGGCTTGGTTCCCCGGCCGAAGACCTCCATAAGTATACTGTGAAAATTCCGTAAGTGGGCTGCGAACTGCTTTGGCCACATGCGGAACCGAGTAAGACTGACCAGGTCAATTCCAAACCCCTTGCTACGCAAAACAGTGGCCCCCAGGGCAGCGGCTGCACCTCCTGTGCTGCTGCCGGTGAATACTAAGTCGTATCCCGGGTAGCTGGCAACTGCTTCTTCAACCGTAGCTTCTATCGTCTCAGATACAGACCGCCAGGACTTCCAAAACACACGGTGAACCCTGCAGCCAGAGCAGATGTCATCAACACTTATCAGCGTCCCCTCGAATGCTGCCATCTTCCCTGTCTTTGTATGGGTTCCACGGAACGCTACAACCAACACCTGATGGGTCCGGTCAACCGCCACAAAGCCTGTCGCATCGGGGAAATGGCCACGCCTGTGACGACAGTTAGTTCTCGGGCGGTTTCTAGGGAAATATCTCGCTCCCAGGGGACGACTTACATTTTGAATTTGTGTAGTATTTGGCTGTCGGCCTTTTCGACCGTTGGGCATATTCCTGTAGAACATTTGACATGCGTATTATTAGAAGAGTCATGGTTTGAATGGCAACTCGCCGCTGCAGCGTATTCAGCGAAGAGTCTCAGCCGCTGTAGTAGGGGTGCAGAGACATCTTGTAGTCCATGTTAGTGCTTGCAAGGTAGACACAGTGTGGGTGAAGAAGGGTAATATGTTCACTATAGACGCACATGTGCTGGACTCGTGCTGAAGGTGTATGCCCCTTGCTACCGCAAGGATGAGTGAGAAGTAGAGAGCATGTATCCCACGCATATTGATGGCTGTGTCGTAAGCGCTACAAGGTTGATCGAAATCTAAGAGAAGCTTGTCTGAAAACCGCGAATGGCGCAGATGTTAGAGGGGCGCAGGTGCAGTTTGGTTTTCCTCAATTCCGGCACCATTAAAGAGATCGACGAGATGATTTCTCCTCCTCTAGGTACATATTGCCAGGTTCCATGGATCGGAGGTAGGTTGCGTAGCCCTATAATGGAAAATATAAGCCCGATATTGAATATTGATCAATTTATTATATCCAGTTTTCGATAATTTTTGCCCCCTTGCGCAAAATCTCCGGCAGATCTACATTTCGATTTTAGTTGGACGGAATTCTCCTGAAGCATAAGCTGTGAAAAGCTGAATTCCATCGGATTTTCTCCACAACAGCACTCATTTGTGTTCGGAGGTGTTGTTCATGGATCTCCGCCTAGTCAAGATGGTCACTGGGATATCCAAACAATCGAACACGTCCCACTATCCACCCATCCTATTTAGAGGTTTCAGAAGCCTAATCAAATGGATTTTATTCATGTATTCCAACTTCTCGCGGTGTTGGAGTTACCCAGGTTAATACCACCAAGCCTTTTTTTTTTTTTTTTTACAGCACGACCTTCCCCCATTTTGAGAACAACTCCAGTCACGCCATTCCCAATTTCTGGGAGACCAAGATAAGGATCATGGGGTTGAACGTTGCCGGTCTGGCCCTCCGGTCGAGGAGGTCAATGGTTGAAAGGGGTGGAACCGAATCAAGCTAACCTTTGACTGCTCTAACTTTAGTTGCAAAAGGCCAAAGGAGCTCGGTGCCTCGATCAAAACCATCTAGCAGAGAACTCTCTTACAATTGTTTCAACCAAAGTATATCGAGGGGATAACCGTGCGGATGTCACCCGCGAGAGGCAGCTTCCATTGAGGGGAATTCGAGTGCACAAGGAGTTTCCGCAGATACACACCTAGCCCTGGAGATGTGTATAATAGGAAAACCGTGTACAATGGACGGTTCGTCGGACGCGAAAATACTCCGCGATGGCTCATTTTTCCGAGAGATCACCATCGTATTACCCCGCCGTCAACTCCGGGAATGAGTCCAGATGAGCTTCTTGCTGCTTGTCGCCTTCTGCTCGTCCAATTACGCCTTGTCTGACTCACTATCAATGAAAATCTCATCGGCGCACTCAGGACCTCTCCTCACTGATAGCCCTCACACAAGGCAATAAACGTAACGATCTCCATCCCACCCTCTTCGCATTCTTAGCCCCCGTTTATTCTATTGTATGCCGTCTAAAATGCCCCAAAACATCTACGACAACCCGACCTTCTTCACCGCGTACAGCCACCTCCCCCGCTCGCAGCACGGGCTCGCTGGCGCCCCCGAATGGCCCACCCTCCGCGCCATGCTCGGCGACCTCACGGCCACCCACGTCCTCGATCTCGGCTGCGGCTACGGCTGGTTCTGTCGGTGGGCGGTCGATGAGGGCGGGGCATCCTCTGCGCATGGAATCGATATCTCTGAGAAGATGCTCGAGAGGGCGCGTGAACTACAACAACTACCTAACCTATCCAAGTCGGCCACCCTCACCTCTAACCATTCCAAGACCGGTTATAATTCCAATTCCAATTCCCATTCCAAAATTAGCTATGAGAGGGCGGATCTGGATACAGTGAATCTCAAAGAGGAGGAGTACGAGGTGGTGTATAGCTCGCTTGCGTTTCATTATTTAGGGGATTTGGGGGCGTTGTTTGCGCAGGTGAGGAGGGCGTTGAAGGGCGGTGGCCGGTTTGTGTTTTCGGTTGAGCATCCGGTTTTTACGGCGGGGAAAGGGGAGTGGAAGATATCGAATTCTAATTCTAACCTTATTCCTATTCCCAACCTTGGTTCTGGGACTGGGGATGGGGCTGGGACTACGTTTAGTGATGGTGATGGTGGTGGTAGGGAAGGGGTGAAAGAGGGCTGGGTGCTGGATGGATATGCGGACGAAGGACCGAGGACGAGGAGCTGGCTGGGCGAGAATGTCAGAAAGTACCATCGCACGATGCAGACGTACCTCTCGCTGCTGAGACGGAGTGGGTTGGAGCTGGTGGATGTGGTCGAGTGGATGCCTTCCAAGGAGGACATCGAGGAGCATCCAGACTGGGCTGGGGAGCGACACCGGCCGATGTTTTTGCTGATTTCCGCGAGGAAGATCTGAGTGTTTCTAGAAGGATTGAATTCTGGAATGAAAAAGAGAAAGAAAGAAAAAAAATAGTATTCAAGCTATGTACAAGTGTCTATATGGTATCAAAGTCTATTATTATCTATACGGTAGGGAGGGAGGGAGGGACGTCTAAGCGGTCTTCTTCTTTCCGAATGAGAAACTCCACTTCTTCACCCGGAAGCAATAGTACAGCGCCACCGCCGCCGCAATATCGAACGCGATGTACGCCCAGAAGATGCCGAAATTGCGCCACCGCTCGTCCCACACCATGTGCACGCTGCCCAGGTACTGGTCCGCATTGGACAAGGCGCAGTAGTTGCAGTTTGCCGTCGCGCCAGGGTTCTCCAGATATCCCGGGGCCACACTCAGATACGGCTCCATGTACTGGCCGCACGTCTGGCCAGCTGGCGGGTTGAAGATGGACATCTCGACATCGCTGCAGCGGATTTCCCGGCCGTGCATCTGCGTCGCCGCGACACCCCCCACCCAGTACGTAAACGGGGAAGCCCGGTACATGAAGACCCAGAAACCGGGTAGGGCCTCGGGGGTCTGCATGACGCCGTTGAAGGTGAGGGCCATGGAGAAGAGGAGCGTGACGATCGCGCCGGCGGTCTCGGCGTCGGGGAGGGCGGCGATGACCAGGTCGGCAAAGGTGCTCGCGTAGACGAAAAATTGGATGAAGAAGAGCAGGGCCAGGCCCTGGCGGTCGGAGGACTGCACGCCGTCGACGGCGTAGTAGTAGCAGCCGAAGACGAGGATGCCCATGACGATCTGGTAGGGGATCTCGACGAGGATGGAGGAGACCATGAAGGCGGTCCAGGAGTAGGTCTTGGAGGGCCGCTCGCGGACCTCGTAGAGGGCGCGCTGGGTCAGGAAGAGCGGGATGATCTGCTGCACGAGCGAGGAGAAGATGGCGCAGACCATGAAGAGCGAGAAGATCTGGTTTTGCATGCCCTGCTGCGAGAGGTCGGGCCTGAAGAAGGAGAAGCCGATGAAGAGGCCCGAGCAGAGCCCGAGCATCATCTTGGCGACCACGTACGTCGGCATGCGCCAGTACTGCTGGAAGACGCGCCGGAGCACGATGGGCATCTGTTTCATCACGGGCATGGCAAATTCCTCGTGCTCCCAGCTGTCGGGGATCTCGTTGGGATCGGTGGCGGGGGTGTCGAGTCCGCCGCGTTTGCTCTCGTGGATGCGGTCGATCTCGCTCTGGATACCGGCGGCCTCGGGGCTGCCCTTCCACAGGTCAAACCAGTCTTGGCCGGCCGGGTTGGTGCCCGCGTTGACAATCTCGAGCATGTATTCGGCGGGGTTCTCGTCGTCCGCGCAGGAGCGCGCGCCGTGGCCCTCGAAGTAGTCCAGTAGAGTCCGCGAGTTGTCCCCGATAGGACCGAAGTAGACCGTCTTACCACCACGAGCAAGGAAGAGAAGCTGATCGAACTGCTCAAAGAGGATGGCGCTCGGCTGGTGAATCGTGCACAGGATAGCTTGCCCGGCGTCGGCCAACTTGCGAAGGAAGTTGCAGATCGCCCAGGAGCTCTGGGAGTCAAGACCACTGCACTTTCTTAGCACACCATCATCCTTACGAAAAAAAAAAAAAGAGAGGAAGAAACATACCTGGTAGGTTCGTCAAGGAACAGCAACAACTTCGGCTTCGCTGCCAGTTCCACCCCAATCGTCAACAGCTTCCTCTGCTCGACATTCAGTCCCTCCCCAGGGACACCGACCACCGCCTCCGCAAAGTCCTCCATGTTCAGCATGCGGATCACATCCTCGACATACGCGTACTTCTCCTCCGTAGGCACTGAGTCCGGCTGTCGGAGCAAGGCGCTGAATCGCAGACTCTCACGCACGGTGGCCGTCTCCAGATGCAGATCCTGCTGCTGCACATAGCCCGTCTTGCGCTGGAAGCTCGAGTCCAACGCACTGCCGTTCACAAACATGTCGCCGGTGATGACGCCCATGGTGGTGCGGTGCGCCAGCACATCCAGGAGGGTGGTCTTGCCTGCGCCGCTGACGCCCATGAGGGCAGTGAGGGTGCCCGGCTTCACCCATCCCGAAACGTGGTCGAGAAGTCGTCGCGGCTCGCCCTTGATCTCAATGTCGTAGACCACGTCGCGCCAGGTGAAGATGTCCCGTTGCGGGGGGAGAGGGGGCAGCTCGGACTGGGCCTTTTCGTCGGTCGAGGCCGGGACGGGCGCGTCAGACGAAGAGGTCTCTTCGTCGTCGTTCTGGAGAGACTTGGGTTCGTGGCCGCGGCGAAACACGAGCACCTCGGCGGTACTGGTCGTGGACGAATTGAGCTCGGTGGCGATAAAGTAGATCGCCAGGAACCCAACCAGGAAGGCGACGAGAATGCCAAAGTTGCGCCACACGTGGTCGTACGTGTACTCGAACGAGTCCCAGATGTAGCGGTCGCCGCTGACTGTATACTGTCCGGCTACGGCGCCCCTCGATGAACAGACAAAGGTGTCGCCCTGCATGTTGTTGTAGGCGGGGATGATCTGGGAGCAGGGAAAGTCGCGGCCGTGGAACTCGTTGGCGACCAGAATCTCAAAGGCGTAGTAGATCGGATTGAGGTAGTGGATCCACCCGAACCAGGGATGCATGTAGGGCACGGGCACGACGAACCCGGTGTAGATGACGAGGGCGAGGATGAGGATACCGGCGAGTGTCATGGCCTGCGAGACCGTCTTGGTGATGGCGGCCATGGTCCGGAAGACGGCGCTCATCACAAACATGATGGCAAAGTTGATCAGGAAGTAGATGAAGAATTGCGAGGGCTCGCGCCGGAGACCGCTCATGAAGTACAGAATCAGGTTGAAGGCAACGGCGAGTAAGAACTTGACGGGGATGTCGCTGAGGATACCAGCGATGGCCTCGGTGGCCGGGTGATAGAAGGCGTAGGAGTTGTGTTTCTCGACGATCGGTCGCTGCGAGTACAGACTGTTGATCTCAGTCATCGCGGTCAGGGCATTGAGGAGGACGGCGTAGAAGAGAACAGCGCCCTTCTGGTAGAAGCCGGTCGTGGCGTCGGGGGTGCCATAAAAGACCGATCCCACGATCAGGGCAATCACACAATTGGCGATGAACGAGGTGACTGTCGAGACGCGCTCGTTCCACACCCGCTGGTAGGCACGCTTGGTGTTCAGCTTGATCTGCATCGGCACACTAAGGAGATACGGGGATGTCGGCCGCGTGTGGTTGGCCTGGGCCTGGCGCTTCTGCTGCTGGAACTCCTGCAGCTTGTCAGTGGACTGTGATGTGCTTTCTTTCTGGTGGGCCTCCATGATCTCTTGCAGCTGCTTGTACTCGGGCGATCGGTGCCAATACGCCTCAAATTCGTCCGGCGTCCGGGGTACCTGGGCTTCCATGCCCTCACGCGGCTGACGCTCGACGGGGTTCGTCACCGAGGTGAGGAAGTCTCCCGTGGTCTGTCGGGGAGGACAATACCAACCCTGGCGCTCGAAGAAGGCCTTGGCCGTGCTCGCGGGGCCATAATAGATCTGGCGACCTTCGTAGAGCACGACAGCCTTGTCGAATAGATCATAGATGGCCTGACTGGCCTGGTAGATGGCGACCGCATGCGTCGAGGAGTCCAGGTCTGCTGCCAGCCGCAGGGACTGCACGAACTTCAAGGCTGTTGCGGAATCCAGACCACGGGTCGAGTTATCCCAGGCGGCCAGCGGGGAGCTCGACAGGGCCATTTCGGCGATACTGACACGCTTACGCTCTCCTCCGGACACACCGCGGACGGTGTCATTACCGACCTTGGTGTTGTAGGTGTGGGTGAGTCCGAAGACCGCCATCACCACTTTGGTCATCACCTTGGCATACTCCTCGCGGGACAACCCCTGCAGGCGCGTCGATGGCGTCCGAACTGAGGCCGCGAACTCGAGGGTCTGGCCGACGGTGAGATGGGGGAAGTGCTTGTCCACCTCCTGGTTGTAGGCCATCTCTCCCTTGAATTGCTTGCGCATGGTGTGTTGGGGAATGCCGCTATAGTGGATCTCGGACTCCGCGTCCAGCTTCAGCCCATCCAGCTCGCCACAGAGGGTCTTGAGGAAGGTACTGCAGCCCGACCCCGGACGGCCCAGCACGATCAGCAACTCCCCACTTTCCAGGACGCCATCGAACTGTTTGAGGATCTGCTTGGGCGACTTGGAACCGAGATTGAAAGTCTGCCGCGGTCGCAGGAGTGCCGTGAAGATACCGCCGACGGTTTGCTGGAGCTGTAATGCGGCGCCGGTGCCGGTGACATGGAGGTTGCGGAAGTAGATGTTGGCCTTGGACCGGGGGATGCCTTCGTCCTTGAGCTGGCGGACCACCCGGCGCAGCCACTGGTAGAGGTCGAATTCTTTGCTGTCCGGGTTGAGAACAGGGTCATTAGAGGAGATGGCCCGGGATGCGATGCGAGACAGCTGTTGATCGCAGCTCGCCAGCTGGGTCAGATACTGGGCATCACTGGGGTCGATGGGCGCTTGGGGGCCGGTCAGGGTGTCGCCGGAGGTAGAGGAGGCCGAGGATTCGATAGCGGAGGGGGGGGAATGGTCTCGTTCGAAGCTCTCCTCGGGTGAGGGCTTCTCATTGTCTTTGCTGGCCATGGTGGCCGGTTCGCCTCTAGTAAGGGCAATCTAGGGTGCGGTAGAGGTTTGGTAGATCAGCCACTGCAAGCCATGGCGATCCTGTGGTGTTTATCTATTCTTTCGCTCTCCTGAATCCCCCGACTCTTCGCTGCTCCACTGAAAAAACAATATCGCCGACGGAGAAAGGGCTTAGACGCATCCACCCGGACGGTGCCAGCTCCGGCATCCGACCCAGATCAGGACGGAAAACCGTGAAGCGATCCCGATGACTGTACACTCTGGACGGCCTCTGATAGGAACGTGGAAACCTCGGCGGAGCACGTTCTCCACCGCACCCAAGACTCTAGTCTATTATTACGGCCTTTAGAGCAATAATACGCCCCTAATTCTCGCAGAGTCGGGCCTAATCAATCAACCCGGCCCGACTTTCTTCGGTCCAGACTCCAGAGCCGAGCCAAGAAGTAGGGCTTCCACCCTCCCCACCAAGTCGGCAGCGTCATCAATGCAAGCATATTCCATATTAATAATCGTCTATCCCTGCTTCCTCGTCATCGAGACTCCCCTGCCCTACCTGTCGTTCGCCCCGCTAACCCTGCACTACACTTCGGGCCACGTTTCGTCCGTCCACGCTCCAAACTGGACGCTTCCTCTTCCAGAAGCTCCACCTTGGCTCAATATTCGCTCCACCTCGTTTGAAAAATCGATAATCAATATCCTATTGATTTGTGATAATTGGTCGTTGCAATCGAGGGTTGCTGCCTACGGGGTTAGCGGGGCATATCGGGAACGCCTCTCACCTTGTTATCGTATATTTTGTTCATAAAAATCGGTCCAAGTAAGCATAAAGGGGGAATTTGAAACCGATCACGACAGATAGACCGAGGCTGAGTATGATCAGCGAGCCATATAAGACGACATGTGACTGCCGATCTAGAACGGCCACCCAAGTAGGCATGTCGTGATTTCTGCCTTGGGCATCTTTCTTTACCTTGGTGAAGCCTCATTCGATAAAAATAAATCCCAAGGTCAATTGGCTCTAGGGGCTTTTCAGTTTTATTTCAGACCATTAGGTTTTGCCTTTTCATAGATATATATCTATGAAAAGAGTATTTAACTGAAAGGAAACCTTTAGGATCCCAGGTATACTGTTCCAGAACTACAAAGACCCCGCAGGCAAGTCAAGCGGCATTTTACACGTCCGTCTCCGATATCTCCGACCACAAGGTGCTCATATTCCGGGCCAGTTTCGACCCATATCCGTCTCCGTTTCGGTGGTTCAGTTGCTCTAGTCAGAGTGGAGAATAACCAACATTGCCGCTCCACGGGCTCCGCGGGACAATACCGGAGATTAGAAAACACTCAGCTCACCGCCGAGAAAGCTGATTTAAACCAGGGCATAACAAGTAGGCTTTGAGTAGAACATCAAGGTATCAAATGCTGTTCAGGCCAGCCCATTAAGCAACAGAGATAATATGCTTACTGTGCGGAGCAGTCACTATTCAGGCATAGAATGACGTTGCTTGCGAAACCTAAGCCCAGTTCAACATGAAAAGTAACCCGGTGTATTCAAATATCCACCATTTTGGGAGAGTGTAATCTATTTATTTAGATCATACCATGGAAGCAGATTGATTTACATCGAGTCTTTAACTAACGGCGTGAATTCATTTACCACCTAGGATCTTAAAGAGTCCTTCGCTTCATATTCCTGACGCGCTCTATCTACCATCACTAATGCCTGCCTATAGCCCCAGAGTCAAAAATGCCCGATACATGCTACCCATCGTTGTAAAGGTAAAATATCAGAATCAGCCTATTGCCAAGTCTTTTCTTGGCAGATAAACAGCGCAGTGGACAGTATTTTAATGATCAATCGTGATAAATCATGTATTGCTGATGCTTTTAGGAAACATACAGAGTAGATGGGTAGGTTCTTACTCGCGGCTGTCAATCCAGAAATAACAAAAAAAAAAAAAAAAAAAGGTATTGGATAAGTCTCAAACATCGATGATCACAGCTTCGATAACATTTAAACACGAAGAAGATTAGAGCCTCAGGGGTCAAATTGTTTGTTCGGGGATTGAAGGTGATGATATCATCTGGGCTTTTGATATTGATGATTCTGAATCATGATATGATCTAATTTACTGATCTCCTCGCTCGACTCGACTCGCCGTCTCTAACACTAGAATTCGACCTTCGCGACGACCTGACGAGTGCGAATTTTGCAGGCTGGGGGGCCTGTTAAACCCTCCAATACCTCTTGAATTTCAAGAATGCCGCCTTTAGGCCCATCACCGCGGGAGAACTAGTACTAGGTTCCCTATATTTCTTGCCAGGAGATGCATCCCAAGGGACATAGCAGGGGGTACTCAGGTCAATCCAAAGGTGAATAATCGCAACTTGGCTTCAGAAGGGGTCCTGTATACGCTGGGATGACCGGGCCGACCAGGTATAGTCTGATTTGATCCATCATCCAGGGCAAGAGAGCACTATACAATTCTCTGTGGTCTTTTGTGGCAGACTTTTGCTCGGACATGTACACTATCATGGATCAATCATAGTCTGAATCCTTTTTCCTGTACGGATCATCTCTCCTTCTCCTGTATTCTTCTTCCCAATCTTCTCTCTCTCTCTGCTGGTCAATTGTATATAAATATTGGTAATAGTCCTGTTCGGTTCTTCCGGTTCCGGCTTCTCTTCTATTTTTCCAAGCTGAATTTTCCACCTGTAGTCACGCATTACTTTGGATTTTATCATTGGAAATTAAACTATAATGTGTTCATGTGATATCACTGCCCCTAGGTAATTATTGCTGAATAAATGTCTTCAGCTGGTCGGTATAAGTATACGGTAGATTTAAGTTCATACTCCGAAGATAGCAGCCCTGCATCCGTTTTACGGGTGGCTAACAGCCACAACGACGAAGATTAATCCTCATCTCTCCTTGGTTAAAAGTAATTTGATTCAATAAGATAAACGGGGCCGTAAAAAAAAGAGCATTTTGCTCGTCTCGGTTCTAACTGGTTCCCTCCATCTCAGGAACAGGAGGTTCAGTGATTTCTCGGCCTCTTTCCACAAAGAAGCCACAGGCACCCGCAGCGCAGGCAAAGAATTCCGTAGAACCCTTGGCAAGGCTAGAGCGCTGCCACCTGGATGGCTGATCGCAGAGACAGGGAGGATTTCCTTCAGCTATCCCTTGCCTGTCCGCCCAGCTGTGAAATTTCCCACATTTATCACATTTATAAAAAGGACGGCCACCATTTCCATTTTCATTCGACTTCTTCGCCACCTTGTACTCTGTTGGAATCCGACATTTTTTGCATAAGGGAGAAGGAAAACTGGCAGGTCCAAGCCATCCTGGTGAGGGGTTGAGGACTGGGCTGCGAAGGGGCGGTGTGGTGATTAGGCTGTTATCATGGACAGGCTTGTGGTCTGGTTGTGATTTTAGTATTAAAGTGAAAAAGAGTACAGCCCTCTACAGTTTTACATACCAGGTAGCCACTCCGTAGACGCCATTAATCTAGGAAGATGCCGTTTTCTTGGCCAACCAAGACACTGATTGATCCACATCATCACTCCCATGCTGTAGGTAGGCAAATTGGTAGTTAGAAGGCCGATGGAATAATAAGGGACTGAGGGTGGCTAACGCCCCTATATATATATGTCTCTCCACTGCTAGCCTGACGGTCAACATACAGACTGAAGAGCCTCCAGATACAATCCTTCGTCCAAAGCCTTGAGGCTGTGACAAGGCTATCCTGCAAAGAGCTTTACCCTGCTGCATAAATGGTTTGCCCTGCGGCATAAGAGGTCTCTCGAGCAGCCTTGTGGTGTGTACGGAAAAAAAAGTATTATCCCGAGAATTCTTATCAGTTCCAACAGTTCACGCCTTGTTTGTTTTATGACGCTGCGATGCAACCTAAGGTGTAGTCTTCTATAGGCCCTGTTTGCCTGAGATTCACAAATCTGATCACCGCTTCGATGTCAGTTAAATTCTCGGTTTGGGCGGACATATTTCTATCAGGATGCTGGTGTCAGTATATATTCTTAATAATCCAGCGTGATAAAAAGGATTACTGGGGCCAGACACTGTAAGATGAATGTACAATGCTGTATCTTTTATGTGTATGATCAGTGTACCAAGGAGGGGCAACTGCTGTTTGCAAGGCTGGGGTTTGCGGAGCTGAGCCTGTGTGCCTTGATGGAATCCGTGCGCGTTCAGCCTCCAAAAGGTCGATAGACAATCTCTCTGTGTGGGCCATCGCAATCTCCCACTTGTACCACCAGAATCTGAGCAAGACTAGGGCGGAAAAAAAAGTCCTAACTGAAGTTGTAGTGGGCAGGATCATCTAACTACTTGCACGCCCCAGGAGGGCACACTCTCGATGGTGGAGCAGGCCAAACTTCGGAGTAAGTGGGTGGGGTCCGGTGGTAGGTAACAACATCGAGTCTATTTCTAACAGGAAATTGAACAAAGCAGCCATCATGTGCTGTATTGTTATTAAATAGGTAAACTTCTAGACCGTGGTAATGGATATTTATATTATTAATGGCTATGCTAGATACCTGTGTACTGTTTCAGGACCCTAATCAACGCGCTTCGTGAGCACGGATGATTCCTAATATTTTCATAAGTATCAGCGCTATGAGAGAAATCTTTAGGACAAAGCGAGCTTCTCAACGTTGACCTCCAGAGAGTCCACGGCCCGGCGTTCTGTTTCTAACAGGAGCAAATTCTGACGACTTGTCATAGGCTCGGCCCGCCATACCCCACATTTTGTTTGATTGATCTGCTTTACAACATGTTGACCCATGCTCTCAAGCACAGCAGCAACCCTGTTCCTCGTGGCTGTGTCATACTCGGCCAGATCAGGGACAGTCCATTGGTCGTACAAACGTCCATGCGTACCCAGCATCCGGAAAGCGCCATGGTACCGCAGGAACAAGTAGCACAAGTAGCACAGGTACTTGCTTGTGCCAATCGTCCTTGGTCGTTGCATCTCGACCGTCGATGCATTGTTGCTAGCCTTCTTCGCAAGCTCCACGACCAGTTGAATCTCAGCATGGACATGGCAGGTGCGAGCCCATGATTCGTACGCTATCGTGGTAGGCACGCTCGCATAGGGGGTGTGGTACTCGAGCTTGACGCGTCGAAAGACGTGTCTATGTTGGTCTGTCACTGCAACAAGGTCCTTGGCGATTCTCCAATAAGCGCCTATCTTTTCGAGTTGACGAAAGGTTTTGATTGCAGCCGCGATTTGGCGGGTAGTGGCCCCTGCGGTCTCGAGCTTGGATGCATAATCCCCTATGAGTGGCGACCGGCACCAACAAAAAGTTGCTCTCACAAGATTCACGAGCAGCGCCTGGTTGGCACTCGGGCTGCCATCGCCGGAGACCTCGAAATCTTCATACAATTTTCGGAATTCCTGAATAGATGTTGTGATTGCTTCTCGGGCCTTGCGCTCAGACCGCCGAGCGTAGACGTGCTGAGCTCTGTGTGAAAGGTTATCGAAGTCAGCACATAGGGGCTTCTTATGTGTTCTAGCTAGGTAGTTAGGCTTGGTCCATTTTCTTGAACGAAGGCGGCCAAGGAGTTTCTGCTCATGCTGCAGGATGATCGAGCGGAAAATGAGCTCAGCGCTGCTATCGGTTTCCGCTGGATTATGATCATGGCTGCGCACAGCTTGGCTATGATGCTGTAGCTGTGCGGTAATCATATGGAGCATGTCTTTGACATCCTCATCAATGACGTCCATGCCTGCTACAGTGATGACCAGCGTGGGACGATCCGAAGCGAGTGACAGGGCTCCAATGTGTTGTTCGAGGCATACGGCCGCAACGCTCTGAGCTCCCTCGGTCACAGCCGCGATGTATGCAAAGTCATCTGCGAAACTCTTCTCCGTCTTCAGCGGCAAAAATAAACTGGAAATATTGTCATGCTGCTCATCATCGTCGTCTTCTGCAGTCAGAACATCCATTGGTACCGCATTAGTCTGCTTCTGCAACGTGACGAGGTGCCGTCTGAAGTCATCTTCGGATATGCGCGACCAGACGGTATCGGATGGTAGGGCAGTCTTTACTGGACGAACACTGGGGGTAGAAGATGCAGGTGGCATGGGGAGAAGTGCCGTGTTCTTGAAGTTGTAAAAGTTTAAGTTGTGAGCGAAAAAGTTCCAGGTTGAACGCGGGACCCCAGATCTGCCCTCTCCTGATTGGTTGATATATCCCTATGCTGGTGCATAACGATCTACATAAAACGCCAATTGGGATAATGCATAATTCAGTGAATCAGTTCGGTTCCTACATAGTATATGCCAGGGGCATGACGAAGATGAGCTCTCTGATGAAAGCTTGCAGAGTTTAGAACCGTCCGTGGGAGACAGTAACTTCAAAGGTACAGTGTCATAGGGCTTTTCTCCTTCCTTGCTTCGCTTCATCATTCTGTTCTTTCATTATATTCCCCTTCTACCAAACCAGATAAAGTCATCAACTCGTCCAGGTCAAGATATTTGGCTTCCATATTGCTGTGCCCTCGTCGTTAAGCATATCTAGCACACGGCCTGTACTGGATCTTGTCGAACTGCCCGTGCCGTTCCTTCACAAAGTCATTAATCGCCTTGGCCGTGTCGGGGCTCATCCCACGCCGTTTCGTCGCCGCTTCTGAGAATTTCGGCGCTGCGTAACCAACGAGCGCGACGATGATGGTCATGGCCGCACCGTCAGGCTGATATACGATCGACCATATGTTGAGGGCTGTATCTCCGGCCGTTCCAGCCATCCCGAGGGCAAAGCCAATGAACGGCCTCGTCGCGGCGACGACCTCGCCAACGACGGGCAGCAGCATGATAAGGGAGGTGGCAAAGCCTATGATCATCGTCTTCCGATCCTCTTCCTTAATCTCCTCCGCCTTATCGGCGACTTTCTGCATCGACTCGATGGCCGCTTCCGACATGAAGACCGGCAGCTCCACTGCGGTTAAGACGTCCGCCGTACTTCCGGGGTAGAAGCCGTAGTACACGTCGTCGGCCGCTTCGGCCAGGCGGTTCTGGACCCGCGTGAGGTTCTTCAGGGCGTCGGAGATGATGTCCTTTGGATTGTGGATCTCGACGTCGTCCGGGTGCACGGGATAGTTGAACCAGTATTTATTGCAGCTGTAGTCGTCGTCGGTCCCGCATCCGTACTGCGGCTTGACGATGTACGGCTCGTACGTCACCATATCCTCGAGCAGGCCGTAGTCCTTGCCGATCCCCTTGAGGAAGCCCTTTTCATCGTCCATCATGAAATAGATGCTGTGATCGCCCTCGTTCCCGTCGACGATCGCCGGTGGGGGGGTATCGGGGCAGGAAATGGTCGTGTTCCGGACGCCCGATTCGCCCTCGTCGCAGTCCTTGTCGCAGTCCTCGAGACAGGTCGCGTAGTTGCAGTCGGCACAGCACCATACCTGCTTCTCTTCCAGGCAGTGGAAGTAATCGTTGGCGTTCTTGCTCATGAACGCCTGCAGCTGCGGGTTGATCGCCTCGATGGCGTACTTGGCGAAGACTTTGAATTTGTCGTCGTAGCCATCGTCTATGAGGTCCTGGTATTTGTCCAGCGCCTTCTTGAGGTCACTGCTGAGCACGGGCAGGGTGTACGGCACGAGACAGTGGTCCGGGATGTTATCTAGGTCGTCCACTATATCATCCAGCGAGTCGTAGTCGCCATCGCACTTGGCGAAATCGACCTTGTCGATGATATCAGACTCCTGCAGATCGACTGCCCAGTCGCTGAACCCGCGGAAACCCCAGTCGATGTACTGCGCGATGCGGTCATTCCGGAGCGCGTCGCCGTAATACGCCACCCATTCCGTGTCGTCGTACACCAGGATCTCGGTGCCGCTCTCCTTGTCCAAGTGGACCTCCGCGGTGGGATTCTTGTCAATGATCTCCTTGATCCCCACATTCGAGATATAACCACGGGTGTCGGTGCAGCGACCCTTGGCGGCGCCGGACTCGGGGCCCACACACTTGCAGCCCTCTTTCGCCATCTTGAACGAACGGCCGTAGAGCACCGTGCCGACGATCACCTTATCCGTCCGCATGCCGGCCTTGGTGATCATGCTGAGGGCCGTTTTGGTCTCGGTGAGATTGACATGGCTTCTCAAGCAGTTCCCCTTGGGACACCCCGGGTTGGCATATTCATTGCCGTAATCCCATTGACCATGCAGATCGTATGTCATGTAGATCATATAATCCAGCAGCGGTTCAAAGTCTTCAATCGGGTCGAATCCCTTCAAATACCAGTACGAGGCGGGGGCCGCGATCGAGACCGTTTTCCCGTCGGGCAGAGCCTTACGGATCATCTTCAGGAACTTGACGTAGTTGGCGCCATCCTCCTCACTCCCCGGGGGGATGCCAGGGATATCGGGGGCCCCGGGGTACTCCCAGTCAAAGTCCACGCCGTCGAGGTCATGTTCCTTGACGAAGGCTGCTACGTTGTCCGCGAACGTCTGCCGATTTGCATCCGTGACGCCCTCGCGGAAGATCGGGTACGTGTCTGCCTCTGTTGAGAACGACCACCCGCCAAAGGAGACGATGCGCTTCTTCCCCTTGACACTCTTCAGCAGCTCGAATTGCATCTTTACATCAGAGACATCCACCTTAAAGTCCTCGGTGACCCCCGCAAACGCAAAGTGGATATGTGTATAATCCTCACTGTTCCCGTTCAACCGGTCCGGGATCGCACTGGCGTCCATGCTCAGACTTGGATTCCGTGCAGAATTCCGCCGTCACCCCGCAATTGCCCCAGATATTGCAGCAGGCATTGAGCGGGTATTGGTTGAGTCTAGAGAGGTCAAAGCCGTCTCTATAGCCGTCCGGTTCCTTGGTTCCGGGCTTCTGGGGGCCACATGTTGCGTTGGCGATCTCGTTGGGCATCGGAGGCTTCCCTTTACTCAAGCACATCAGTGTCCCGATCTTAAGGTTTTTGCATCCGCCCCAGCCCCAGGTTTTCTTATTGAAGGACTCCAGATCGTCCGCGTCCAGGCTGTTTTCGGTGGCGATCCCGGAGCATGTATCGCCCTTGACCACGGTGTATGGGGCACAGAAGCCGTCGCTCTCTGGTTTCGGGGATAGGTCCGGGAGGTCGCCCTTGGAACAGCACACGATCTGTCCCTTCACGAGCGTTGAGCAGAGATTTTTCGTGCCAGCGTTGTATTTCTCGAATTTGGCGCCTGATATTCCGCATTCCTTGGCAAGTGTGCCGCATGTATCGCCATTTTCAACCTTGATATAGTCGCATGACTCTTTTCTCCGGAATAACCGATCTATCCAGGTACAGGTGGAAGCACGGCCGGTAATGGTACGAGTACGTCCTGATACAACCTGAAGCGGAACCCGCGTCCATGGAGATGTCTGTTCATACCCAGTGGCACACTCCCCACGAGACCACCGCTGCACCACTTCCTGCACCCCGGCCATGGCCATGCGGGCCGAATCTTTTATCTTTATCTTAACCATGAGCCCGACGGTATAACTTGATCCTGAGCCCGAGCCTGCATCGCCACAGTATTGAACCAGCGTGGTATCCGCGACTCCATTTTCCCGAATATATTCGATGAACCGTTCGAACAACGAGCCAACCACCGCCTCATTCTGGACCCCGTCGCCAATATACACACCGACATCAGCGGTGTCTGACGATCCAAACGAGATAAACTCCGTCTCGTCACAACCGCCAGGCTCAGCACGCCTCGATCTCTGCCTGATCATGTCCAGAACTGAGATGACTGCCGGGACAGGATCATGTTGCTGTGTCTGACCGGATGACGCCAGCTCCATAGATACAGATAGGTTGGTTGTATTGGCTGTCGTCGCGCAAGTTGAGCTCTTCTCGGGTATTTCGTCCACATTCTCATTATCGTTGTCATCGGAGGCGGTGCAAGCATATACCCTACCGGCACTGTGGCTCTGGAGTGGAGTATGGAGAGCAAAGTCTAGGAGCATGGTCTTATCGCAGGACGCGAGACGATCCACTCGATCGTACGCTGTCCAGGTGGATGGTTTCCTTATGTCTAGATCGGTGCATGGTGCTGGGCACTCACTCACTGCGGAGATAAATCCTGAAGCTGAGTGTGCTAATGAGACAAGGGGCAAAAGAGCGGCAGCAACCGTAGTCAGCCTCGTCATTGTATAAAAGGGACACTGTGAGTGTTGCAAATCTCCCAGATATTGTTGTTCACTTCTTCATGTAGAGAAGGAACGTATAAAAGAATAATAGATCAAAGTTGAGAACAAATAGGTACAAAGTGATAATCGAGTATTCCCATCGAGGATAAAGAGGGGAGAGTACCACACCAGTCTCGTATATAACCAGTAACCCTGGAGCATCAACCATCAATATCAATTGATCACATCGGCTTCTTCATTTCCTGCTCGGGATTCAGGCCCCCAGCGCCTCCCCGCGGCCAGGATCGTTGATCAGCACGTTATCGTGCATCGCCACGCTGTTCAGGGGCGGAAACATTGACATTTAGATTAGATGGCGAGACATCCCGTTACTCCCTATTCGTTATTCTTATTGAGTGGAGGATGGAGGATGAACGGCCCCGTCAATCACTCCCCTTATAGGGCTGTTGGTGCGCTGCTAGGGTTGCAGGATTGACAAGCATTGACCTGATCATAGCATTTTGGCCCCAATCCCCCATAGATCTACCCTTAAACCAACAAGGCCCATGCATATGCCGTATCTCGTGAATATTGTGAATATTGTGAAAGGATTATCAGCGCCTAAGGCGTGCCCCCGGGTCACATTCACTGTCTCACTTGACCCTGACCTCCTCTTCGATGCAGCGAGCACAGCCCCTGTATTCAGGGAGCGGAAGAAACCAACAGATGAATAAGAGAATATCATGCCTCGGGAGTCCAGGTTATTATTAGACTAGTAAATCCCGGGTGGTGGTGGTTCATATCATGCTCTGATACTCCTCGGTCGATTTGAACCTGAGCCGGACCCTCTCCTCTTGAACGACCTCTTCTTTTCCGTCTTATTCTTCTCCCGAATCGAAATTTCTATACACCTCTGGATATCTAGAGTCCCATTTATTCAAAATGCGACTTTCACTCCTTTACTTGGCCCTCTACTCCGCTACTCTCGTGAGCTGCGAGATCTCATACGCGGCCTACGAACGCCTCCTATACTGGTACGCCTACAAACTCGATGGCTTAACCAGCAGCGGCGGAGTCGGCACCATGATTGGGAGACGATGCCCCCCAAGCTCCGGTCACAAACGATGCACGATGGCCGATTTCCTCAACTGTATTGACGACAGCAGCCCCAAGCCGGAGGAGCTGACGGATGACGAGCTGGCAGGCAAGAAAACAAATCATGCACTGGCCGCCTATCTGCAGGATAGGGGGTTCGATGGCTCCTATGACCTGGGGAAAATCGTGAATGGAATTCCAAATGATCATGACGAGTATATGCCGACTTTATATGACAAGGTACAACCCGCCTCCGCCTCCCGTGATGCAACTGTGCATTTCCGTATTGCTTAATCTCTAACACTACATAGATCACCAAGGTAATCGTAATCGCCAAAGACAAACTCGACTCGGACGACTCCACGCTCAAGAACGCGAAGGAAGTCCTCAACCGAGTCAGGTTCCTGCGCACATACGCCTACTCCAAGGATTTCATCAACAAGCTAGGCGAGGAGGGGATCAAACCCAAGACGCAGGAGCGGTATCTGAGCATCGACGACGGGGACGAGACGGACAAATACGAGTTCTTTGCCATGCGGCCTACGATCGATGGACTGAGCGACGAGGATAGAGAGAAACTGTATGATCTGGCAGAGTCACCTTCGGGTTTTGTTCATGCGGGCGTGGCGCTAAAGGTGCACAATTCGGATAATGTCGTGGGGGATACATGCTAGTTTTGGTTTGGTCTCCAATGTACGGTTGTTAAAACTATCGTCTACAATGTGAGTGACCAGCTATATATCTGAAACTGCATGACTACACTGCTTGGGTGCATGAAAATATATAGTCCACGGTCTATCCTCACATACAAAATGAAGGTAGTATGGATCTCTAGCTCATAGTCCTGTTAACAGACGGAACTAACCGGAACCAACTCAGCCGAAACTTACAAGCGCATTTAATCATCTTTCGCAAAAAGTCCCAGAATCTTCTCTTTCCCATACGCAGCCGCAACACCCAACGCACTAAGGCCCTTCTTATTTTCTTGCTTGGGATCTAGCCCCATCTCCATTAGGATCTCGAACATCCACAGTCCATGATTGGCCGAGGAGCTATCGTCGTTCCTGGCTGCAAGTGCATGTAAAAGCGTGTCTCCATTATCGTTGAGGGCAAAGACATCGTGGATTTGAAACATCTTCCGCACATCATCCTCCGCGGGTGGTGGAACATAGTAGTATTCGCAGCTCCACTTGGCCGTTTGGAGGTATGGAAACAGGGGTGTATTCCCATCTTTGTCTCTAGCGTTGGGGTCCCATCCAGCATCAATGAAACGCCGATAGAGAGATTCGTACTCGCGAAGAATGTTTTCGTATATCTCACGCTGTGAGCCTTCCGGAGTTAGATTCATAAGAGTCGGTTCGAGTAGATGTAGTGGTGTCTCGCCATTCGGACTGGTCATATCGAAACAGCCTCCTGCGGACACGATGGTCTGGACCAGTGGTAGCTGTTTCGAGGAAGCAGAGTGGAGGCTTAGGGCGTAGTAAAGCGGAGTGAGGCCCCTGCCATCACCCGAAGATATGGATGCGCCTTTTTCAAGAAAGAGTTCAACGGTACTATTGAGCCCGGATTGGACGGCCAGATGAAGGGGAGCTGACTTGTTGCCGTTTGTGGTGTGAATATTTGCGCCAGCATGGATCAGTTGTATAGATGGCTTGGTGTTTGTCTCGGAGCCGTCGAAGTCTGTTTTAGGTGAACACGCATAGTGCAAAGGGGTAGACCCTTCTGAATCAACAATTTCCAGATCAATCCCGGGTCTTTCAAGTATGGGCCCAAAGGTGCCCGAGTGGTGGGCAATTTCATGAAGAACCGTGGTGCCACCGTCGAGAAGCTTTTGTAGCGGATCGGCTCAACGTTTGAGGAGAAGGCCCATCACGGCCTCAGCGGCCCGGACCCCCCCCCTACATCAATGGGTGAATCACCGTCACTGATGGCGGCAACCAACAGCGGCGTTCCTTCTTTGGGGCCCTTACCATACGCCATCGGAGATGTGGGCTTGTATTTTGTATTTGGATTAGCCCCAGCATCACGGATCGCAGCCACAGCTTCACAGTCCCGGCTCTTGACGGCTACAAATATAGCCGGCTCCTTGTCAATCGTGATATCCGCACCGTAGTTAAGAAGCTTCTTGATTATCTTGGCCCCTCTCTTTTCTTGCAGGGCGGTGGTGAGCGCGGTGCATCCGGTGCTCGGCGATACCGTATTCACCTTTGCCCCATACCTCAAGATGACCTCCAAAGTCTCATCCCGCCAGAATCCCCTACTTAGATGCCCACTTCTACAGCCATGCAGTGCACAGAGTAAGGCTGTGTGTCCGGATCCGTCTCTCAACTCGAGATCTCCTCCTACCTCACATAGAGACTCTAGAGCTGCGATATTCCACCAGTATTCTCCAACTGCCAGTATATGAGCGGCGGAATACATGGGCTCTTTTTCGTCGTTGCAGAGATGTGTTTCTTTGAGCCCCTGGTAGACAGCATTCACATCAACCCCCTGTTCAATCAGGAGACGGATCATTGCCAGGTTCGGCCGCTGTCGACTTGCGGCGACGTGAAGGAGAGGGGGGATGAATCCATTCCAATTCTTTATATAGGGAGTCAAGCTCTCCATCATCGACATAAGCCCCAAGTGCACCACGTAGTGCACGGGAGTTAAGCCATCAGGTCCCGTAATATTGGGGTCAGCCCCAGCCCTTAATAATGATTCAAGAAGACCCTGACTTTCCAAGACAATGGAGGTTTGGAGCTGTGCATAAGAATCCTTCGGTTCTACTCGAGATCCAGGTGGAATACTATTGCTGCTGGGGCTTCTTGACGCGAACCATTGATAAACCAACGGCAGCTCCTCAGCAGCTCCTTGCTGAAGAGGTTGAAGCACATTAATTATTCCATCCTGCTTCAGCAGCACGGCTAGATAGTAGGCTGTCTGGTTCGACTTATCGCGAAGACAAGGATTGGAACCAGCACGTAAGAGTAGCCGGGTCACATCTTGAATCATCGAGGGTTCTTGCGCAGGCTTGACCGCAGCGCCTGATTTAGGCTGAACACGCCTTGACTTTTTACAATCTATAAACGGATCCAGAGACCCGAGCATGAGGGCAAACCCCTTTGATAGCTCCGATGGATGGGGGTAGCACCCTTTCGGCCTGTAGTGAACCTCCTGCGCAGGGGCTCGATATTCCGCGGATGCATGGAGAGGGGTTCTACCATCCTTATCCTGGGCATCTGGATCTGCGCCATGAGACAGAAGGTAGCCAACGCTCTCTGGAGAGCCGACGAGGGCCGCATAATGCAAAGGAGTCCGGCCATGCTCATCCCTTTGGTCCACGGGTAAAGATCTCTCTTCATACAGTTTGCAAAGCAGGCCAACCGCATTGCTCTGACCTCCCTTTGCAGCATAATGAAGAACGCTCTTATCGTCATTTGACTTGGCGCTGATAGTTGCCCCAGCCTGGAGAAGTAGCCAGATGGTCTCTGCCGACGGTGATGAGGCATAGTGAATAGCCATGAGGCCGTCATTATCCCGAGCATGAATGTCAACTCCCATGCCACTTTGGAGCAGAAAGTTAATGCGTTCAGACATCCCCCAATATTCGACGTTTTCAGAGGGTGCCCTCAAGGCAGCTATCTTGTGCAATGCCGTCAGACCGTGATGGTTTCGTGTATTCGGGACGCCACCACACATCAGAATTGCCTGCAACTTGGCCCGAATGGACGCAAAATGAGCGGGTAGTCGACTCTACCGCGTCATGAAATGGAGTATTGCCACTATAGTCAGTGCTGTTTATACCAAGGCCAGTGTCCATGAGCTGCTGGAGTATATGTTTCCAGGCCCGAAAGTCCCGCTCTCCATGGTCGTAGCTGATTACAGCCGCATCACTCTGTGCCAGCAAATGAAAGCCTGTAAACAATAGAAGTTACCAAAAGGTGATCAGGAGTGACTCGAGTACCAGCTACACTTACATGTCTTGTTTTTGAAATCCCTTGAGCTCGTATTGGCACCGTTCTGGATCAATCCAGTCATAAGCAGAGGCTCCCCTTTTCTGCAAGCCGCCAGCGGGGCTGTCCTTCCCAGTCTATCTCGAGATTCCAAGTCTAAACCTTTCTCGACAAGCAAAGGAATGGTTGCTACCCTATCTTTTCCATCATTCACCCAACGGAAATTATATATGCAGGTCTCACCGGCTTTATTCTTGATTGTGGGATCAGCAAAGGTCAGCCACCGCTGAATGTCGGGCGGCTGCAAACGCCACGACCTGCAGATACGATGCAGGGCGGTGTTTCCATCAGAGTCCTGGATTTTTGGATCTGCCCCATTATCGATAGATGCAGTAACATCCAAGCACTGGTCCTTTGCGCTCCGGATCAGGGGTGTTTTGAGGTCACTGTCTCGGGCGTAGTTGATATCGGCTCCTGCGGCCACGAAGGCACGGATACCTTCTGTACTCGGACATTGCATATGCATATGGAGAGGCGTATCTCCATCGCGATCAGTAACGCGTGGGTTCGCACCCTTTTTTAGGAGTAGCTTCACAAAGCGTTGCATTCGAGTAGTATCACCCCGGACAACTCCACAGATCTCCGTCCATGAAAATAACACCGTCCTGCCTTTTTCGTCTCTTTCCTCGACATCACACCCTGACTCAATCAGCAAGGCACCGGTTTCTTCGAATTCATCATCGTTGCCGTTGAATTTCATACCCCATGTGGGGTACGTTGAGTTTGCCCATCCCTGAAGTGGAGTCTGTTGGCCGTCGCGAGGATCGTCTTCCGAACCCACGACGGGGTTTCTCCTAGAATTCAAGCCAGCGGACTTTATGTGCACGTCAGCCCCATGCCGTAAAAGTACTCGTACTGTCTCCGGAAAACTGCCGGAAGCTGCTAGAAAGAGTGCAGTGTTCCCCCAGCGATCCTTGATGTGGATGTTATTAAGGATCTCGGGATGGCTGAGTAGCACTTTGAGGGTGCCTACTCGCCCGGTGGCTGAAGCCCAGTGAGGGAGGACGGACTTTTTAGCATTAGGAGTTAAGTGACGCAGGAGAAGCGTCACAACATCTGTGTTCCCCAGCTCGCAGGCATAATCCAGGGCTGTCTTCCCCAAACTATCTCCTTCCTCAGAGTATTCATCGGACTCAGTCTTCGGTTGCATTATGTCCACGCCAGTGCTCAATAAACACTGCACAGCCTCCATGTGGTTCCCCTTTGCTGCGTGATGTATGGGAGCGAGGCCATTGACATCTTCCACACTGAGCCTAGCCCCGTACCCTATAAGAGCACTCACTGTGGATGCATGGCCGTTCATACACGCATAGGTAACCGCCGTACAGCCCATAGAGTCAACAAGCTCCTGGCTGCCCCCACGTGCCAGAAGATACTCGGTATAGACACTTAGGCCTGCTTGTGCAGCGATGTGAAGGGGTTGAAGTTGACCAATTTTGCATACTTTCCTCCCAGCAAACCAGAAGTCTTTCCAGCTCTCAAAATCAGGGCTACCTTCCTTGAGGAAAATATCAAGCTTTGCGATAAAATCTAAATCTTGACGGTCATATTTTTCTGAGTGGTATAGAACATTTTGCGACGCGTACTGCAAGAAAGGGAATTGAACCACCCTAGCCATCTGGCCATGTCTAAGGCCCTTGTGCCGCTCATACTCGTCAAACTCGTCAAACTCACCAACCACCTAAGACTCAAGGCAGCCAGCGTAAAGATAGTCCATACACGTGACAGGCTCACGCCTGTGCATGCTGCGCTGCTGCCTAGGTAGTTTTCAAAGGGGTAATTATTAGAATACTTCCTGTTTTGAAGTGCACTTAGGTAGGCTTACGGCTTTTAAAATTAATATGCGATGGGGTGTAAGAAGTAGGAGGATAGCAAGAACAGGTTCATGTGGACGGAGAGGCAGGATGTCCTTCCATACAGGTATATTGTAGCGTCTCGTTAATCATCCTCGAATCCCTTCGGGCATGGAAGGAGTTTCTCAACGGTTTACCTGGTGGGTTCCATGGGAGAACACAATTTTTCCCGGCTAGGCTCTTGCCAATCTCATAGAAGCTGAAGATACATCCCTGTATCAGGAGCACCAGACAGCCTTCAAACGGAGCGCTCAAATGGTCTAGAAAACTTTTCAGCTACTCCAAGGGAACTATAACTAAGTTTTTTGGCCATGTCACTGCGACTAGCACATGGCCAACAAGACCTCGACTGTTTGGAGAACTTTTCTTGATGCTTAGAGTCATAAATTGTGAATGGTTGCCGTCTTGATGCGTCTTTGCGGCAATCGCATACCCATTTATCACCGGAAAGTAGTGATTGAGAATCCCCGATGCTATCGCCTTGATAGTGCTCTCATCAGCAGGCTTCTTTGCAACAGCGTGCTCCAGCTGATCAAGTATAGGAGGAGAGATATAAGGCTCCATGGCTGGATTTAGGGGTTAAGGAATGAAAGTGGTTACAATATGATGCCGTTGATACGATTTTGTAGGAGTGAGGGGTAGATTACGAGTAAGGAGGGGTACAGGGACTGGGATGATTTCGTAAAGGTCTTTCAAAAATACTAACAACTGAAATTTCCTACCAAGGCTGAACTCCATCCCGACTAATCACCTTCCCAACATCCCCATCCCTCTCTCCCTCCAGCACACTCCGAATAAACGGCCCAGCCACAGTCGGATCCCCTGCTCCCATGCTCTTCCACCGTTCCGAATTCCCTCCCAGACCAGTAGCCAGGAAACCTGGTGAGATGGCCCATACCTTGACCCCATCTTCTAGGAACCAGCGATGCCATTCACGCATCAGCATATTCAACCCTGTCTTGGCACTGCGATAAGCGGGCACACCGAACCCCGTCTTCGGCCATCCTTTTCCAGGTGATTTGTTGACCGCAAGGATTCTTTCCTCGCTACCAGCTAGGGTAGACGTCCCAGAAGTAATGAACAGGAGCCGCGGGTCGGAGCTTTTCAGTAGTAACGGCGCGAATGTAGATGTCAGGATGTGCGTCCCGGTTGTGTTGACATTCCAGGATTTATTCCATGCTTCTCGCTCAGTGAGACCGCCTTGGTTGATTTGGAAGTCGAATTGGGCGCCTTGGGAGTATGAATTAGCACTTGTCAACTAGGATGTAGGAATAAGTGGGAGAGCATACCTGCGTTGTTGATCAGGGCATCTACTTTGCCGAATTTTGCTTCTACTTTTGCGTAGGCATTTTGAATAGACTTGTCCCATTCGACGTCGACTTCGAGTACGTCTAGTGTGCTTGATGATGACGTGAATTCGGCTTGGAGGGTCCGAACGGCTTCTTCTCCTTTCGAGAGCGATCGACTCCCGATGATGATGGTGTAGGGTTTCTCAGAGCCGTAAAGAGCCCTGGCAATTTGGTATCCAATGCCGGTGTTGGCGCCCGTGATCAAGACGACTTTAGACATTTCGATTTACTGGATTATTGTGACTTGAGTTACGAGAAAGAGCTTGGGGAGGCTGAGGGGAACAATATACTTCACAATCGGGGCCAATCCGGCCATAAGAACTAATATCCGAAATCTTCAACAGGGTGACGTATCTGTGGTCGGAATTAAGACGTGAGACCGAACAACATCAATCATGGTATGTCTATACTCCACATAGCCTCGGAGAATGGGTTTCACAGTTTTTCTAGATGTTCCCTAAATAAATATACTACTAGAAAAGGTAAGAGGTATATGGATCACCTACCTTACCCAGCCATCTTAAAGTGACAGCGGCCAAACCAGGTCGGAACCCTCGTCGAGGATGTCTACAATTATAAGAAGGATATCATATAGTAGCTTAGAAAGAAGCATCTGTCTGCTACTTTTTATCAGGCTAGTGGTTACAGCGTTGGCTCAAGTCTAACAAACGAGAGTGAGAGGCTACCGCACCGAATATAACCCCCTGATAGAAGCTAGGGTGGAGTCGGGGGAATAGAGTAACTAGACATGGTGGAGAACATAGTTTACCCCATCCTTTAAATCTCCATTAAAGTTACACGTCTGGAGGTATATGCTTCTAGCATAGGTTTGGTAATTCAAAGACGCAACAGTTGGGATTGATGAAATTTAGGCAAGATGAAAGCTGATTGGGCATAATAGCTAGGAATTGGATTGCCCAGGTAGCCAGCCTTGCGGATGCTCATTGCCCCGCCTCAGCAATCATCACATCTTCCTTCAGCCTTCAGCCTTCAACCGTCCCCCAAAGTCAACTACAACCCGGAACCGAGCTAGTTAACCGTTGTGATTACAACTTTTCAAATATCAGACCAGAAAGCAGACGCCTCGAATGAAGAAGCAAAAATGTCCAAGCCCCCTCAACGGTTCACGCATGACGATTATACGGTCGGATGGATATGTGCCTTACCAAAAACCGAGTTAGTTGCGGCAGCGGCCATGTTGGACGAAGAACATCAAGCGCTTTCGGCAGCTGACCTGAGAGACGAGAATGCGTACGTCCTTGGTAGGATCGGGGACCATAATGTGGTGATTGCATGTCTACCCGCAGAATGCACAGGCAAGGTAAATGCAGCCACGGTTGCCAAAGATATGCTTCGCAGTTTCCCTGCTGTCCGATTTGGACTGATGGTGGGCGTCGGTGGTGGAGCACCGTATTATGGTGAAAATTGCGGTGAACGAGAAGATGAGGATTCGGAAGATGATCTGGAAGAGATACGAGATATCCGACTCGGTGATGTTATAATAAGTCTGCATTCCAAGTCCAGTGAAGCTGTCGTGCAGTATGACTTTGGAAAGTCGATCCAGGAGAAAGAGTTTGTTCACGCTGGCGGAAAATTGAACAAGCCCCCGGCTATCGCCTTAACTACAATCGCAGTACTTCAGCAACAGCATGAACGAAAAGGCAACAAGATACCAGAACTTTTGGCAGAGGCACTGTCGAAGAATTCTGGCATAGCCGAAAAGTTCGCGTACCCGGTTACAGCAAAGGACCGGTTATTTAAGGCTAACATTGTTCATGTGGAGGGGAGGAAGTCATGCAAAGCCTGCTGTGGGCCCGACAATATCAACCTTGTAAGAAGACCAGACCGACACGGGAACGCACCCAGGATACATTACGGTACCATTGGATCAGCAGATCAGGTGGTAAAGGACGCTGTCTTGAGAGACAACTGGGCACAAAAGGAGAGTATCTTGTGTTTTGAAATGGAGGCTGCCGGTGAGTGTCACAACCACTTTGTGGAAGCCAGCGACTGATATTTCTTAGGGTTGATGGACTCATTCCCGTGTCTCGTTATTCGAGGTGTCTGCGACTACGCAGATTCCCACAAAAATAAAATCTGGCAGCCATATGCTGCTGCAACCGCAGCATCATATGCAAAGGAACTTTTGCTTGTGATGCCAGGGCAAGGCGTCACAAGTCTACCCCCAGTTAGGCAGGGTATGTAGTCTCTACACATCCAGCTTGACCATGTATTGCACGAAGAAATATGTTGAAACTGAATGTCATAATGCTGATCCTTATTATCAGTGTTGGCCAACATTGAAGAAAACACAATGGCAATCAGACGTGAAGTCCTTTCGTCTCGAGAAGGTAATGCCTACTACAAACGCTATTTGGATATTGATGCTGAGAGTTTGCAGAGCAATTTCGTGATAAAATCCTGTCTTGGATATCACCATTGGATTACAGCGCGAAGCAAAACGATACAATTGCAAGACGCACACCTGGCACCGGAACCTGGTTGCTAGAATCATCTCGTTCATTTAACATCTGGTTAAACGCCCCAAAGCAGACCTTGTACTGTACCGGGATTCCAGGGGCTGGAAAGACTATCTTAGCTTCTATTGTCATTGAGCATCTTCAGCAGCTGCTTTATAATAAGAACGCAGGGATAGCATATATCTATTGCACCTATTATGAGCAGTACAAAGCAAAAGATCTGATTGCCTGTCTGCTCAAACAGTTGACGGCTCAGCTCTCTTTTGTTCCGGAAGAAGTCAAGAAACTGTACGATGTGCATGGAGTGGAGAAGATGATTCCGCACAAAGATTTAGTCCAAATCCTATCCTCCATCACCAGCAATTTCCCTAGAGTATTCATTGTCGTTGACGCACTTGATGAGTGCCAGGACGATGATAACAGAGCCCACTTTCTTGGCAGCCTCAAGGAGATCCAGCCATGGGTGAATATCTTCGTCACATCACGTCCTATCGCCTCCATCTCGGAATCATTTGATTGGGCTCTACGGGAGACTATTACAGCAACGAACGAAGACATCTCGGCGTATGTGGAAGCAGAAATCGGTAGACAAAGTTTTACTTTGTCTAGAGAGCTTACCAGGGACCCTGCTTTCTGTTCAAGCATAGTAAAACAGATTGTTGCGAAGGCAGAAGGAATGTAGGTTTCGCTACAAATAGGAGATCTCAAAAAGTGAGATTGCTAACTGTCCGAATTATGTGTAGGTTCTTGCACGCTCAGTTTCACGTGAAATATCTCGCACCAAAATATAATATCCGAGATCTTCGTGAGGCTTTGAAAGAGCTCCCGATGACCTCATCGAAAATCTATGAAAATGCCATGGAAAGAGTACAGACCCAACATGTCGACACCGTCGCCTTGGCAAAGAAAATCTTAATGTGTGTTATAGGTGCAGCACGGCCTCTTAGTGTCCAGGAGATCCAGCATGCTCTAGCTGTAAGAGAAGGGGATCGAGGAATCCACGATGAGGCACTAACTCCACCGAGTCACCTTCTTTCGGTATGCGCTGGCCTTCTCACTATCGATGAACAGAGCAACATCATCCGGTTGGTGCACTATACAGCACAAGAGTACTTTAAGGGAAACGAGTATAAATATTTCCCTAGAGCTCATATGGAAATTGCATCTATCTGCCTGAGATATTTGACCCTTGAGGTATTCGGGGAAGGTTACTGCTCAACAAGGCAACAGTATCAACATCGAATCGAAGAATATGCGCTACTCCAATATGCGACAAAAAATCTTGGGAGACATCTGATCGGACAGGTGGAGCCCACAGTGATCCAGCTCGCAATCAAGTTCTTTCTGAACAAGCAGACATTATCTAGTGCAACACAGGTTTTGCTTCGGCATGAATGGGGATTCCTAGGTGGTGAAATATTTCCTAGGAACTTCTACGCCATTCACTATGCGTCCTACATGGGGCACGTAGATGTTATTCACCTGTTGTTTGCAAATTGCAAGGTGGATGTAGACTCCAAGGATTCTTGGGGTCGAACACCTCTATTATGGGCTGCAATAAATGGGCATGAGGCAGTTGTCAATCTACTGCTTGAAACAGGACTGGTAGGTGTGGACTCCAAGGATTCTTGGGATCGAACACCTCTATTATGGGCTGCAATAAATGGGCATGAGGCAGTTGTCAAGCTACTGCTTGACACAGGACTGGTGGATGTAGACTCCAAGGATTCTTGGGGTCGAACACCTCTATTATGGGCTGCAATAAATGGGCATGAGGCAGTTGTCAATCTACTGCTTGAAACAGGACTGGTAGGTGTGGACTCCAAGGATTCT
>JAPDEL010000151.1:0-42188 GCA_027569095.1 Aspergillus conjunctus
CCCCCCCCCCCCCCCCCCCCCCCCCCCCCCCCCCCCCCCCCCCCCCCCCCCCCCCCCCCCCCCTTTAACACCTCCCGCCCCCCCCCCCCATAACCACGGCCTGGCCTTGGTCGGTCGCGTCATTTTTTTAAAATTCACATTTTTTACCCCCCAAACAAAACAATATTTTTAAATTTTTTATTTATTACAATTTAAACCCCCCCCCCCCCCCCCCCCCCCTTTTTTTATACCCCGTCAAAATGCGTTTCTCTGTCGCTGCTGCTGTCGCCGCCCTGGCCGCCGGTGTTGTCGCTACCGGTGCTGAAGCCGAGGACTACACCACCATTGTCGTCACCGAGTACACCACCTACTGCCCGCAGTCGACCGTGTTGACTCACGGATCCGAGACTGTCAGCGTTCCCTCTGTACGTCCCCTTCTTTGGCATCCAGGATAGAATATGATAGACTAATAATCCCAGGGCGGAATCGTCACCCTCTCCGATGGTCCCTACACCATCACCCGTCCCCTGATCACCTCCACCATCACCCGCTGCAAGGCCTGGTATGTTCTTACCCCCCCCCCCCCAAAAAGTTTTCTCTATATACTGCATTATAGGTTTGACAACGAGAATGAGAAACTAATGATATATGATATATGTACAGCTCCTCCGCCGCCATCCCCACCCCCTCCAGCAGCGCCTCCGTCTCCGTCCCCGTCATCCCAACCACCTCCGCCCCCGTCATCCCTACCGCTCCTCCCACCGTGCCCACCGGCGTCAACCCCTCCGGCACAACCCCCTCCGGCCCCGTCTTCACGGGCGCCGCCTCCCGTGCGGCCGTCGGTGCCGGCGCTGGGCTCGGCGCTGTTTTCGGTCTGGTGGCCTACTTGTTGTAAATAACTTCTCAACTTCAATACGACCTTCACTTTAGATACCAACAGTTCGACGGGGGATGATGGTCGGTCTTGTTGGTCGTTGTGAGTTGAGTTGAGTTGAGTTGAGTTGAGTTGTAGTTGTTTATTTACGTGGGGGGTGGGAAAGTGGGATTGACTACTGTGGCTTTAATTGAATTTAATCTAATTAAGTTCGGTTATTTATGGGGCGGTGGTGCAACTTGGCTTTTTTATGGCCGATTTTTATGCTTCTTTGTCTTGGTTACCTTACTACCTGACCTTGTCTTACCTAGGTTGGGGAGGGTGGTTTTTGATCAGGATTCCTGGGTTTATTTTTTGTGATTTGCAGTCGATGAATACGACCGATTCCTTATACCATATTCTTTTTTTTTTTTTTTTTATTACCCTATTTCATCTTTTCCTCAGTCGAGTTCATGTCTGGCGAGTTGTTTTTGTCACTTATTTATCTTATTCCATGTGTATAAGTTTAAGAGGAAGTTTAATGGTTCTTCATGCTTCACTTCCCTCCACTCCGGCTATATATCTCTAAAATGCAGTAAGAACGCTATATTCAACCAAAGTATGGATATATATATATATAAAGACTACAATTTTGGCTTCGCTCCAAAATACTCCTTCACCCTCCCCCTCGCAACCTCCACCACAGACGCATCCTCCACCGTCGGCGGAATATTCACACGCCCGTCAAACTCCCCCTTGACCCCCAACTCGATCAACTCCCTCAGCACCCGCCGCAGCGTCTTCCCGCTGCGCGTCTTGGGCATGATCCCCTGGCCTTGGATCATGCCACCCAGACACGCGATGGCGCCGATCTGCTCGCGCACGAGCTGATTGACTTCGTTGAAGAGCTCGGCGCGCGGGCGCGCGGGGAAATAGCCCTGAGGCGGGGTGGTGCGGAGCTGGACGAATGCAAATGGGAGATGGCCCTTTATCGGGTCGGGGATGCCGACGACGCTGGCCTCGGCGATTTCGGGGTGGGAGAGGATGGCTTGTTCGATTGCGCCTGAAGTTTATATTAATGAGATCCTTATTACCCAGGTAGTGGTAGTTGGTGAGGGGGGGTTTAAGGGAAAGGCAACGGGAAACGGACCTGTGCTGAACCGATGGGCGGCAACGTTGATGATATCGTCTGTCCGCGCCATCACATGGATGTATCCGTCCTGATCGATCATTCCGGCATCGCCTGTGTCGACCCAGCGACCGTTGAATCGCTTCAGGTACCCCTTGTAGAATCTCTCGTCGTCGTTGAATAGTCTCGTGAACGCCGTCGGGGCGAGCGGCAGCGCCATCACGATATTCCCCATGGAGCCCTGCAGGAGCTCGTTACCTTCGTCGTCGACGACCCGCACATCGAAGCCGGGCATGGGCAGCCCCGCGGCGCCCGGGCGGATGGCCAAGGGCGCAACGTCGGACGGGATCGCTGGTCTGGAAGGCACCTGGCCCGCCGCGCTTCGTAGGGCGAGGCCTGAGATCGGCGATCCGGACTCGGAGGACCACCAGTTATCCACGACGACTGCGCCCGGCGCGGCGTGTTTGGTGAGGAGCTCCTGGTATGCCGCTACGATGCTGGGCTCGCTTCGCTCCCCGGCGAGGAACATGGCGCGCAGATGGCGGAGCCTACCGGTGCCGGCGATCTGTTCGAAGATGCGGTTGCCCGGGTCGTCCTTGCGGATGGCCCGGAGGGCCGTGGGCGCGGTGAATAGCACCTTGGCCTTGTGCTCGGCGACGACGCGCCAGAATGTTCCGGCGTCCGGGGTCCCGACCGGTTTGCCTTCAAAAAGAACCGTCGTCGCTCCGACGAGGAGGGGCGCGTACAGGATGTAGGAGTGGCCGACCACCCAGCCGATATCAGAGGCACAGAACATGACATCGCCTGGGCCGTGGATATCGAAGAGATACTTGATCGACAAACTGAGCCCAACTGCATGTCCGCCTGCCTCGCGAACTACTCCTTTGGGTAGGCCCGTGGTACCTAAAACCCAAAATGGCATATTAGCTTTGAGCTTGTATATTCCACTCTCCCCTTCACTTTGTCCGATAAAACCATACCGCTCGTATAGATAATATATAATGCATCCGTACTCTTAACAGGTACAGCTGCAGCCCGAATACCACGCATCCGCGCACTCTTCACCAACCGTTGCCAGTTGCGCTGCCCGCTCAGTTTGTCCGGGTTATTCCACCGCATCTGGTCTCGCTGCCAGATCAGCACCTTCTCAGGCTTGAAGCTGCTCGCTTCGATCGCCCCCTCTACTAACGGTCGGTAGAAAATAGGGCCTTTGGACCCTTCAATCCCACACGATGCGGTCAGGATAGCCCGTGGTCGAGACCCCTCAATGCGCTGGGCTAGCGACGCGGCTGCAAACCCGCCAAAGACGGCCGCATGGACAGCCCCTAGTCGAGCAACCGCTAGAGCACCGATCAGGGCAGCAGGGATCATGGGCACTGCATGTCGGTTAGAACTTTATCCTGACCCCCCAAAATACGTACATATTATGTATATGTACGTTGGGGCGGGGGGACGTACTATAAATAATGACTACATCCCCCTTCCGGACACCTTCCTCCCGCAGCACACCGGCCAGCACTTCCACCTCATCCAGCAGCTGTCGGTAGGTATACTTCTCCTTCGTCCCCGCCACGGGCGAGTCCCAGATGATTGCGACACTATCGCCGTGACCGTTGTGCACGTGACGGTCGACACAGTTGTAGGTGGTGGAGATCTCGCCGTCCGGAAACCAGGACCAGTGATCATGGCTGGTCCCGCTGGGGAGGGTTTTGGTCGAATGGAGGATCGCGCGTGACGGCTTCTGGTGCCAGTGGAGTTGCTCCGCATGGTGAGACCAGAAGCTCTCCGGATCCTGGAGGGAGGAGGCATGGACTTGTTGCTGGGGATGGAGAGCCATGATTGAATTATGCATAATAAATGACTCGAGGGGGGAAACAGTAATTAGTACCTTACGGTATAGTCGGTGCCACTAAGATCAAGTCCTCGAAAGCTAAATCCGGGTTCGGCCTTGGGGTTGAGGAGGAAGAATTGGCTGAAACACAACCAGGGGTGGGCGCTGGTGGTCCGGGGAAGCAAGCAGGGGCGGGGAACGGTGTGAGGCTACCTCGTCATGAGGAGTCAGTTGAGTGATCGTGCATGAATGGAGAATGGAGATTAGCTCCGGCTGGTATACCGAATAGCAAGAGGTTATCTCCTGCAGGGGTATGGTTATGCTTATGACTGTCGACGTAATCGAACCGTGGGGGGTGGAGTCGGGTCCGAAGTGGAGGGAGGGGGGGAGAAGGGGAGATTGAAACAGGGGAAGAAACAGAACACGAGACGCCACAGGAGGAAAACCGGATGGAAGAAGTTCGGTCGACGTGAGGACGAAAACACTCGGATTCCGCAGAGTATTTGAAGATATCCCGACTCTAGCCGGAGAACAGGAAAGAGTATAAGGACGACAAACCGAGGGCGGATGGAGAGCCCGGGCGGAGGGAGCAAGGGTCAACTTACTTCTGAACTTTCCCCGCACTCTGCACCTGAACGATGAATGTGATTCCTGAGATTCCCGAGAACGAAGGGTAATCAGACTAGTGAAATTCAAAAATAAAACACGTCACCCGCTGAGGTGACTCTTGTGTCTTGGATCATGATTGAGAATGGGTTAGATTGTCTAGTTTATTCTATCCGTGAAGAATGTATTCATCAAATATCTTAGGAGGTTCTTTTCGTTTTATTTGCTTGCAAATGCATCGAAAATCACAACAACTCAAAAAGCTCAGCCGTAGGGTATCATATCGCAATGCCTGCTTAAGGGTCGACTGTCATCTTGCAGTGCCATATCCACCGTTTCATTGGTTCACTTCCGTCCCGTTTCCCCTTCCAGATGCCTCATATCCACGTTTCAAATTCCCTAGTCTCATCTCATTGCATCGTGTCTCATCCGTCTTGTCCTTCTTCGTAAAGCGATGGTGATAATATATAAGACTTATCGAGGCAGGGTGAATATCCAGGAGGCTGGGGTCAAGACAGGGAACCAAACAACACATACAGTGAACGGGTGAAAGCAAAATGAAAATGAGGGGGAAAAGAAAAAATCAGGTGGAAGAAATGTCGTCCGACGGTCCGAGAAGAGCTCCTAGGTTTTTTCCCCCAAAGCCCCTTGAAACATGAAGATTCTTGCATACCCGAACACCCTGCGATAGATTCGGAAAATTCACCTCCCAGCATAATAATAATAACCGTAGTTCATGCATCAAGCACATTCGCACGCCCACCACTGCATCTTAGCAGGTCTGGCGATAGAACAAAAAAGGCAAAAAAAATATGGGTAGAAAGTGCACGAAAGATAATGGCTGAGCACTGGGCAGGGAGCCTGAGGACCCGCAAGGCGCCTTACTGCCAATATAAACAAGAGAAGAATATTGTAATGGAGCAAGCTCGCATGATTTCCGGTTCCTCCAAAAAAAAAAAAAAAAAAAAAAAAAAAAGCGGATGGAGGGGAATTTTTGAAAGTCGGGGGACGGGTTCAACCAGCAGATAAACCGTTCGAGTCAGAGGTGTTGAAAGGTAGGAGGGGTATGAAAAATATAGTGAGAATGGAAGAATCCCTGCAGTCCGTTGGCTGCCAGCGACAGGCATGATTAGAATCGGCGACTATCCTTGCTGCCCAGGCTCGGCTGTTTCCCCCACACAGTTCACAGGATTGTACATCTGATTCCGCTGCGATGCTTCGACCGGTCGGGGCGGAAGGATTTGGGATATTCAGGAGCATTGTCGCGCATGGGACCTAAACCGGTCGGTCGTCGAACCTCGGATCGACCTCCTTGTTGTTGCAGGCGCTGCTGACGTAGCATCCTGACCACATCGTAAAATGCCTTTTCCACGTTGATGCAATTTTTGGCGGAGGCCTCCACAAAGTCACATCCTAGATCTTTAGCAAGCGCCTGACCCTCTTGTGCCGAGACGGCGCGCTCAACGGCCTTGTCGCTCTTGTTACCAACCAGCATCACAGGAACGGGTAGCGCGGGTCCGGGAGGCGAGTGAATTGGGGATGTCAAGTAGCTAGTACCAGAGGGCGATCCGGAGTTGGCGGATTCCTTTACCATCTTAATCTGGTTGTAAAATTTCTGTATGCGAGAAAAGGAGGCGCGAGAGGTGATGCTGTAAACGAGGACGAAGCCCTCCCCGTCGCGAATCCATTGGTCTCTCAGTGCGGTGTACTCTTCCTGACCGGCGGTATCAAGCACCTCCAACATGCATGATTGCTGGTCGATCACTACCTGTTTTCGGTACGAGTCTTCAATGGTCGGATCGTATGTTTCGACGAAGTGATTCAAACAGAGCTATCAACCACAAAGGTCCAAATTCAGTCATCAAACTATCGCGGTAGGAGGATACAAAAAAAACGAAGAGGCTAACCTGAATTGTGAGGGCCGTCTTTCCGACACCACCATCTCCCAGCACCACCAATTTGTACAGTGTCATTTTTCCCGACATGGCGACTGATTAATGTGCCTTGAGCGGTAGGGCACTGTTATATGTGTGAACGAAGGTGAGAAAAAAAAAAAAAAAGAGAGAACTAGGAGGGAGATAAAAATATATGAAGTAAGGTGGGATAATATTGAAAAAAAGGGAGTCGGAAAGATGAAGAGATCTATCAAGCCTCCACGAAAAGCACGGACGCGCGGAAGCGGAGAGTTGCGAAACTGGGTCCAGAGAAGAGCGGGCTATTTTGGTAGTGCGATTAGCCCACCGGAGAAATGATCGTGGTTGCTTTTAGGCCGTGATCCCAGCAAGCACACATGCCAATGCCGAAAACGAAAAACGGGGGAGAAAATTCCCAAACCGACCAAGTCCACGTACCTTGGAGCAATCCCAGATGAAATAAAGGCTTGGGGGTTGAATAAGCCGGCACGGAGAAGACAATGAATTGCGTTACAGGCGGCTATCGAAAACAGTCGGACGAGGAGGAGGGGGGGAGAGAACGAGGATAGGATGAAGAGAAGAATCAAGTCCGCTTCTAGGTTTTGGATTTGAGTCGTTGTCGCAAATAAGCGGCCACCAACAGCTGCAGAATGGTACAAACGGGCGGAGTTCAAATTAAATGATCTCGACCGGAACTCCGCGCAAAGGGTCAAGTAAGGGAAAAAAAAGGAAAGGCAAAAAAAAATAGAGATAATAAGAATAAGATGAACCGGGGGGGTTCTTGCCCAAGCTTCAAGTAAGACACACAGAAAGATTACTTCACTGATACTGCCACGTGAGGAGGAAGAGAGGGAAAAATGATCGCCAGCAGCAGAATACTGAGAGTTTCGGGATGCTGCAATAATGGGTGTTTTATTTTTTCTTATCTCGTATGGCGAGCGAGGGGGAGGGGGGATCGCGCACGACCAAGTGTAGCAGGGAAAGGCTTGGCCAGCAAGAGAACTGTAAGTATGAAGGCGGAAGGGGGCAAAAATTAAAGCATGGGGGTTAATGCCGGGATGTGGTCGGAGGGAATAATTGATAGAGGCGCCGAAGATAACCACCGATGGGATGAAGAAGAGAGGAGTGGTGGAATTGGAGAAGAGATAACAGGGGGGGTGAAGAGGTCAGAGAGAGAGGAGGAGAGGGGGGATTGAGAGGGAGGGAGGGAAAATGGCAGAAGAAGAAGAAGTGAATAATTGGTGTTCTGGAGGAGGAAGAAAAAGTAAAGTCGAGAAAAAAAGAAAGGAACAGAGAAAACGAGAAGCGATGAGTGAAAAAGATACGTAGTCATCTAAGTACGAGAGCAGTGAAGAAGCAGAAGCAGAATAATAATACTAATTCTTAACGAGAGAGGCGATGATCCCTGCTGGAGACCGTCTACTGAGTTAGCTTGTTACTTAGTTCGCCGGGAGCAGGATTAGTTTGGTCCAGTCGGTACACCAGCCAGTCTAGTGCCACCCTGGAGCTGTTCCAGGGAGGCGGAGGTTGAGCCTGGTGGCTTTGACTGGTCCGACGGAGGAGAATCCGGCGGCTGAGAGGGGAGGGGAGGCGTGTGACGGCGAATCGAAGAGGGCAGAGACGGAGCTCAGGTGGAGGAGAGTGCGGATGAGGGGAGAAGGAAAGAAAGCAACAGACAAGAAGAGAAGAAGAGAAGTGGCGGCAACGAGCCGTCAGGTCTCTGGGGCTGGATCGTTGCAAGGACCCACGATGGTGGTTTTGGGAGTTGGCTGTTAGCTTGGTGGAGGGAAGTTGGAGGTAAATTATCATGCTCGAAAGAATGCAAAAGGACAGCTTTTCAATGATGTCAAACTGTGAATCTAGGCCATCCTCGAGTTATCTTTCGAAGGCTTGTTGGACCTGCAGTCCCTTGCAAAATATACCCCTCACACTAATCTAATCAAGTCGTGGGATAAAACACCTATTTTTCTCTTCCCAATTGACCTCGCTTTGGTTCCCTCAAGTCCCTTACCTCTGGCCTCACAGAGTTGTATATACCCTCAATCATTTGAGTCAATTTTCTCTGACAGGAACATGTCTTTGAAAGCCGGTTTCGGGTAGACACGAGGTCATTCCCAGGTGGATCACCACAAGAAGGTTCAAAAATTACCCCCCCACTATCCGAGAGAGTCTGGTATTGGGCTTCCACAGAGCTCGGATCCTAGGCATAAATTTTAATACCAAATACCCAAACGACGCCAGTGTCAATCGGCGAATCGCCAGTGGTGCCATAGCCGACAAAGGCGACGACACCCACCCAGCCGCGGTCCTTTCGTGATCGAAATCCTGGCAAGATCCCCGGAACTGCTGCGCCTTTGCTATCTCCCATCAGTCTCGATAGTGCCCAAGAGAGTGAGATGCTTGCTCAATAATGCTCGGTTGTGATCGATGACGACTTGCGCCCACTTAGTCCTTATTCGTCTTTCTTATTATTGTCCTTAATATCGCCCATTCCTGGAAAGGTTACAACCGACTCCAACCGGCAAGAAGCATCGAGCATTCCGCGGTCAATAGTGGGCGGGCTAAATCCATCTCCCAGGTTCTCGGGACTTCCTGATACGTAGTGTTGTTTTTCTTTTTCTTTCTTTTTTTTTTTCTGGTTGACGTCCATGTGTCATGCCACCACTTTCTTTGATATATTTCTTCAGATGGAGACGCGAAATTGGGCAAAACCCCTTGGCCCATTAACCGTTGCGGGACTATATTCCGACCATCAAACCTACAGTATTGGACAATGAAGGGGTATATTTATGCCATTGACCAATCAATCAGCCATCCCCTTGTTAACAAGCAATCCAAACTGATCCTCATGACAGTGTCAGGGTTTTTTACCATCTTCTTTTTCTTTTTTCCCACATCAAACCCCAAGGATTTTCAGGCCCTCTTGAGGCTGTCGTGTATTGAAAAATCTCGGCAGGGGGTTAGTTCCGGAATCCTAAAGGTACCTAGATAGGCCCATCCAGATACTAATAGTGGGGGGGAGGGAAATTTCGACCCCTATTACGAAGACCTTACATCAACTCCAATGATGAATTAATCCATAATCAATAATAATACCGATCGAGCTCGCTTGTCCAAAAGTACCACCTGCCAACTCGTCGTGATCGACTCTACGACGAACGGCATTCCGAGAATGAAAAACAATGAACAAAAATCACGATATCCCACTATTGACTCTTTAATCCTTCTCCCTGACACAGGAACATCTTGTAATCACTAATCAATCACTTCTTGGTATAGGATTATATGCGCGTTACGCTTACAACAAATCGATAGATGCCCGGCCCGGTCCATGGTGGACGGTTCCATCACTACTACTAGCAGGGGTTTGATTGCTCATTTAATCATCCCCTGAAAAAGACAAAAAAAAAAAAAAAGGAAAACAAGGGAAAATCAAAATAAATAAATAAAAACCGGAAAAAAACGAGAATCTACTGTGTAAAGGGTCAACAACTGAGCACTTGGGAGCAAAGAGCACTTGGCAAATGAGCCGTTGGGACGGGATATAACTCATTTTAGCCTATATGGTGGCTAGACCTGGAAGGGCAACAATATCCTGGGCCTAAAAAAATTATTGGTCTCAATAACGAGAGAAAAGACTATCTTTTCACGACTGGGGAGGATGCATCGTATCGAATGGGAGTGGTGGTGGTTGCGATGGTTGATGGAAGGTAACCTTCCATGATTGTTCCATTGATGGAGATGAAACAACCCAGAACAAATAAACATACTGGACATGACTCTTGAATCAATACCCCGGGCCCGTTTTTCCTCCCACGTGGGTGGCTAATGTAACAATGATGCTTTACCCTGGGCACTGTCCCTGCGAGACTGCGGTCCGAGATCCAGTTAGTGAGAAATCTTTTTCCCCCTTAATTTCACACGAAGCAGATGCGAAGACATGGTGTCGAGTTTGCCAGGCAGATACCGGCCTTTGATAGTATCTTCTATTATCATTCTGTTATGATTATTGTCACCAATGCTGATACAGACACTGACTCGGCTCCGAAGTTGATATTTCCTGGGTTGGAACTGGGGGGTCGAGAACTACCTAGGTACCTAGGTAGTGATGTAAGGGCATGGCTTGTCAATGGGAGGATTCTTCCCTGACTCAAACAGACCAAATAACCCACTTCGATGCTGCACCTGGAAGAAGAATGTCTGCCTTGTATCGTTCAAGATCGAGCACCACTCGAGACTGCTGGAGGAACTATTAACCTGCATGGCGCTGCATGCAGAAGGAGGGGAACCACACCTGACTAACTGGCGCAATGCATGATCTGGATCCAGTCGCCCATGCACTCGAACCACACCATGCTATGCCGGTCCCTGGGTACCACCATCCGGGCTCTTCCCGTCCGACCGGCCAGATTCCGCGCCAGTCGAGGTGAGTTGGGCCGCAGAGGGAGAGGGACCGTGGAGGAGACGCGTCCCACAATCATGGGTCCGCTAACCGTGGCCCTGCGGATATGGGCTCTCTGCATCCCGGCCGATTTTATTATTACAGTACAGGCACTATTCTCATCGAATCCTGTGTTGTCTGTGTGGTGGAAAAGAGAGCTCTCCAATAGCAGAGCTACTGATTGGTCCAAACCGAAGAGGCCCAGGGCAAGCTGCTTATGAGCGATCCGTGATAGCCGACAGTCGAAATTGCAATCCATCAAGCATTGTCTGGGCAGCGAGTCAGCGACATCGTCCATTTATCTCCGGACGAGTAAAATACAGCGTGATTTCGAGCCTTTCCTCCGGCTCCAGCCCTTCCTTTTTTTGCTTTGGATATACCACAACTCGTAGTATGGGCGGCATTGGGTTGGGCCATTTTGTTTCCCGCTTCTTTTTGCCTCGGAAAATAGGGCTAAATTTTAATCCTCCATGGTATATACTCAGAGTCAGTCTCTGGAGTCTGAGGCTTGCGACCGAATACCTCCCTAGGTACCTGATCGAAGCACCTTCACTCTACCAATGGACCCGCTGCCCCGCCTGGGCTGAGCTCCGTCGCCCAATAACACAATGAATGCTTCGACGATGCTCGATATGTGTATACCGCGGAAAGAGGAGAAGAATCCGAGTCCTGATAACAACGTCGCATTCACCTTATTCGGACTAACCCATGCCATAGCCTTTACTAGCCCATAACCTTCGGGATCTGGACTGAAGCACACGGCAGAGTGTTGTTACTTCGCCCCTAGAAGACTCGGGGGTGCTGACGAGAGCTCACCTATGGTGGCACGGCCCACGCCCCTGTTCATCATGTCAGAACAAGAGAGATCTGCGGAGTAATGTGCAGCCTGACCGTTGCAAGCTCCATAATGTGGCAGCAAAGGCGATCGTCAATTTTACTTCTTAAGCTCTTACTCCCTACTAGCCTGTGCTGGGTAAGTGGATAAGATCAAGGAGACTATCAAAAACTAGTTGCGGGCTGATTTTTGAGACATATCTGATCAAACACCGAATAATGTTCAGTGCATCTCCTGTTCTCCTGAACCGGACCTGCCTCGAGATATTCGCACGCGTCCGGCAACTACACCTCCTCTGGCAGAATATCGGGCTTTGGTCCAGCAGGGACGACAATTTGCGCTCCGCCCTGCTTTTTGCCGAGGGCCACCAGGTACTGGTACTTATACTGATTGGAAACATAGTCAGCAATCTTGTCCGCGGATGCTGAGTGGCACGGGGCCCTTGAACAACTTACAATATCAAAGAAGGTAGTCTTCGTAAACGCTCCTCCGCGTGTCCTCTCGGTCTCATCATAGTACAGCCGTCGGTACCAGCGATCGATGCGCGGGTAGTCATGCCGGATCATCTTCAAATTGCACTTGAAGATCAGGTAATATGCCACGTCAAACCGACAAATAGTCGTGTACAATCGGATATCGGCCTCCGAGATGTTCTCCCCAAACAGATACGGCTGGTGCCCCGGGCCGCCCAGATGCTCCTCAATGCGATCCAGAGCCTCAAACAAGGGATACACATTGGCATCATAGGCCTCCTGTGTCGTCGCAAAGCCAGTCTTATACACTCCGTTGTTAACTAAATCATACACCCATTCATTCATCGCATCGATCTCCTCCCTCAGGTGCTCCGGATACAATCCCCCGCCGGGCCGATTCACCTCGCGCCGGTCCTCTGGCAAGAACTCGTCAAACTCCGAGTAAAACATGCGGATGATCTCGCTGCTTTCGTTGCTCACGATCGTCTCGCTCCTTCTATCCCACAGCACGGGAATCGTAAACCGGCCCTCGTACCCCGGATCCGCCTTGAAGTACAGCTCCCGCAGCTTCGTGAACCCGTACAGCGGGTCCTTCTCCGCTGACCCGAACCGGCCGGAGAAGAACCATCCTTCGGGCCCAAGCTCGGGATCGAGAACGACCAGCTGGATGACTTCTTCGAGTCCCTTGAGTGACCGGACGATGTTGGTCCGGTGAGCCCACGGACACCCATACCCTAGGTAGAGAACGTAGCGGCCCTTTTCCGCGGGGAACCGGGCGTTCGGGTCGCGCGAAACGAAGGACCGGAAGACTGAATCCTTTCGTCGGAGGTGGCCGTCTGGGTCGGCGTGATGATATATTTTGGATTCCTTGGGATGTTAGCTGTGGGTATCTGGAGCTTGGGGCGGATCCCGTACTACTTCCGTTTGGCCCATGTTGGCAGCACTCAAGTCTGTGGAATTGGATACGTAGAATGGTCTCACCGCGTGGGTCTACCGTTACTTTATCTGATTGAAGTAATTTATGGATTTACGATTTAACACTCGAATGTAGATGCTTATAAGATAGGTAAGTAAGTAGAGAAGCGTGCGTTCGATTTATAATCAGCATGCGTTGACGTCATAGGTACTGTGAATAACATCTTATCGTGAAATCCCTCCATCATCACTTCTACCACGGCGGCAGTCTATATTACCGTTTAAACCAGGCCAGCCAGAAGCCGGGCCTAGTCCGATGGCGTAGGGTACTTATCTCAGCGGCATACTTACGGACCTGACTCAACCGGGACTCCCAGCTGCCGAGCAACCTCGATGAAGCCATCCGACTCCATGTCTACAGCCAGATCCACATATCCCTCCTCTATAGCCTTGGATAGATCACCGTTCTCCTCACCGTAACGCTCCACGTAGACAGTTCCAAACCCGCAAGCCTTGGCCGCTTTCAGATCGCCCAGATGCGCCGCTACAAGAGCGCACTGGCCGGGCTCCAGGCCCAACCGGCTCGCAGCGCCCAAGTACACTTTCGGCGACGGCTTGTACGCCTTGAAGTACTCCGCACTGACGATATCGGTGAACGGGAGCGGCCCATGGCGAACGAGATCCTCCAGCAGCGACACATTGCCGTTGGACAATGTGACGGTCCGGAACTTGCTACTTAGCAGCCGCAGCCCTTCCACGGTGTCCGGCCAGGGGTCCAGTCGGTGCCAGCTCAGGACGAGCTCCTGGATCTCGCTCTCGGTGAAGAGGCCGACGAGTTGCCATTGCTGGAGTAGTTCCACGAGGGAATCGTGATGGTGTTGATCGACGGATATGAAGCCGTTGGAGGGATCGAAGCCCTTGGTAAAACGTTCATAAGATCTCCGCCAGTCTTCGGCGATAGCGTGCCAGTTATCGTCGGTTAGGGCGGTTGCCTGGGCGCGCACGCCTTCTGTGATGGATTCCCGGGAATCTCGGAGGGCGTGTTCGCTGGCGTCTTTGAGGGCTTTGGATACACTTTTGCGCCATTGGACTGTTGTGCCGAAGACGTCGAAGTAAAGTGCTTTTGTCTGCGGGTTGAGCGCCATGACGTCCAGCAAAGAGAGTTATGGAGCCGGGGATATAAGCTTAGGGAACTTGTGGAACGGTATCAAGTGTCAGCTTGGTATTTCAGCGATGAGGGGTCCTAAGTGAATCATCCAGGACTAAGTATCTGAATAATTTTTATTTGTGAGTCATTGTTATCAACAACCAAGGTGCCTGCAAACTCCAGCCTGTGAGGGAATGAGGATTGGAGAGAAGCTCGTCATCGAAAAGCTTAGTCAGGTGAGGGGGTCCGAGGCTATCAACCATCGAATTCTCCGACTGCAGGGTCTGGAACTTTTGGGGTCACAATTGGAGAATCACATGGAATATCTGTTTTCGATTCCCTCAGGAATAAGTCGTTAGCAAGCGGCTTTTTCTTTTTCAAAGAAAAGACGGGGTCGATAATAATCCGAGTCAGTGCAGCGGAAGCCTCCCGTGCTCGAATGTGATATTAATATAATGAACCTTGCCACTAAATGATACCCGGGCTCCTTGCTCCAAGAAATCACATCTGACCCCTGGATCTATCACATTATCACCTTGTCCGTTGCTTCAGATTGATAGCCGGTCCTTCCGCTTTGACTTGCAACGCCGTTGAACCGATCAGGAGCATTTCCTGGACCCATCATTTGGCGATGACAGCTGCAGCCCGATGATCCTCGGCGGCGGGAATTCTCGAGTTGTGCGCTCAGCCGACTTGAACTCCAATACACTGAGATATGATTGGATTGATCGCTCTATTGGTCTTCTCTGGGCGTGTTCCCGAGTGTCAGAGCTCTCAGCCATGATGCGATCAAATCCAAGGAATTCAAGGACGGGTTGTGAGCAGCATAACTCTTCATATTATGGTGGGGTGGTTCCGATAACGCATCTTGACCTGTCAACTTCGCCTGAACCGAGACGCAAAATTCAGCCATCCTGCCGCGTGGGGCATCCATGAAGCCAGGTCTCAGTTTAGTCCATCACTGCTGAGTCCTCACACGTTCCTTTGAAAAGCCTCCAAAATAAAAATTCATGTAGCCCACGTTCAGCATGGCTTAAAAAATCTGACTAAGAAGTGATGGTTATGATCCAATGAAACCCATCGCCTTGCATCGTGAGCCAATCTCTGGAATTTGCATAAGCAGGGAGTAGTAGCACTGAAGCAGACCTTGACACTTTACTTTAAGGTTAGGGGAGGTTAAAGATTTTATTTTATTTTATTTTTTGTTTTCTTCTTTTCGCTTACTGGCTCCCCATGATCACCTTTTTCACACCCGACTAGACTCGAGCCCACTGGCTAGGAGAGAAAAAATCGTGATGATAACCGGAGAACCCGCGCGGAGGCGTTTCCTTGAAACGGCATGAGCCGTGATAGGAGAGCCAGCCATGGATGGTGATGCGGATGTGACGAGGGGAATTTTCCCTGCAGCGGCGAGACTTCAAAAAGCCGGTTCACAAGCAGGGACACGCCGCCTCCGTATCTAATTTCCACCGCGAAAGCTCACTGGATCGCGGACGTCGTGGAGCGAGCGAACCGTGGAAATATGTGTGGGGATCTAAGCTGGAGCGGAAGCCGGACTCAAGACCCAAGGATCCTTCCCGGGTTGTTCCTTTTCTGCCTTGGGAGAAAGTGGAAATACAAAAACAGTGGCAAAAGGGGAACAAAGAACGAACAGCAGGACGACAGATCCACGATCGCACGGGAAACAAGGGATTATTACTGTCCCAAGCTCCAGACAGATGCCATTGACAACAGCAGCAGCGTCAAAGGAGAGCCATGAGTGACATCTGCACAAGACGGGGGAAATAGACAGAAGATCAAAATAAATTGATCCAATCAAGAAAAACCTTCGGCTCTGCTTTTCTATCAGATGGAAGAGGACTGATTGAAGGTTAAGAATAACCTTCCAGATGGTCGGACTGTTGGACTCTGAAACACGGACCATGGGCTCTCTCTGGAAATTAGATGGTCATGATCAGCGTCGCGAGAGCCTTTTTCATTTCCCGCGCTCATCGTCCGATATTAAATTCATATGAATATTCCTTATTGTGCTGGAAGACTCAAAGTAGCTCCACCCACAAGAAGAGCTCAAGCTCTCTGAGCCTTGAGGGAGATAACTTGGCTACAGGTAGGGAGTCGAAAGTTGTAAAGCCATCTTCCATCTTCTCTAATGATATTCCATCCTCGTCAATCTCATTCTATAAGAGAATAATAACCATAACCAACAACACAAGTCATGGGATAAAAGACAGAACAGGCAACCAGTGGAGTCGAACTAGTGGTTGACACGAACTCCTACTGCCCACTAAATTATTCCTTTTGGCGGATATTGATTAAATATCATCATATAATTTGCTGCATTGACAATCCGAAATGATCTCGGCCTTCCAAAAGAGGACATGCACAACAGACGATCTCTCCAGGACTCCTTTTTTTTTTTTTAGTCTCTTTTTCTCTTCGTCTCCTTTTCCCATCGCCCAGCACCCACCCCTCAGGGCTTACTTCGCCTGATGGTTTCAGATTAGTTCTTGTTTCTTGTTCCCCTTTTTCTACAAGCTTCATTGGCTCTGAATTTCCCTGGACTCGATGCTTTTCGCCCCTGTGATCATGGCCGCTCGACTGGCATCCGCCACTAACAGATCGCTCCGGTCTGGGGAATTATTATTCGATAACACTGGTGCGCTCCGCGCCATATTGGTCGGGGTCGTTCTTGCTACTTATTTTATCTTCCAGGTAAGGATTCCGATTCCCAAGAGCTGAACTCCAGTGGTAGCTTTGGTGGAGAAGTTTAGTGGCTCCTCCTCACTAAACCGGTACGTGGGCTCTTTTCCCCATCCCCCCTAACGAACACCCCTGGATGAAGCTAATTGTTTAGTTTCTTAGCATGGCGTGCCTCTGGCCCTGGTGCTTGCACAAGATTGCCGCAAGGCTCTTTTTTCACTTTAATTCTTGATGAGCTGCGATCCAACGGGTGTACCTCGTCGACCCCCCTTCCCCTCAGATCTTTCCTGTGAACGGTGAGGGATTGGAAGACAACGTTCAGCCTCGCAGATTCCTTCGCCCTTCCTTCTCTTCTTTCCGTAGTTCTAATTTTTAGTCTTTAATTATTTTTTTTTTTACCGTTCTTTTGCTCCCTTACTTTGCCATCACACGTTTGTCTCTCCTCCTCCCCCCCTCCTCCTCTCCGCGCCCCAGGAACTCCTTTCGAATCTGACCTCCCCCACGCTGGGTGGCGAGGAGCGCGTCAATCCACCGTTGTGTTATATTGGGTTTTATCTAGCGTAACCTCGAAGGCTTCAGGAGGCAAGTGTCGACCACTGATCCAGATGTAGGTGCAAATTCTGTTTCTTGAGTGCCTTCTTAACTTTCCAACCACGTTCCAACAGCTCTAATCAGCCCGAGCATCATTGAACTTACGCACGTTTCAGAATCAAAAGCAGCGGCGAAGGATTGGTTTCCATTGCTGCTGGTCAGCACTTTGCATTCGACCCTCGCGACCCGCTCCCCCCAGTATATTTCCTTGATCGGCTGTTTGATAGGAAGCAACATATGTAGATGCCAATGGAAGCTGCATGATACAAGTACCGACTATTACCAGGCCTGATCAACGTTTTGTCAGCCACGGTGATGATCTAGACAGCCCCGGGTTTGCTCTAAACTTGGCTGCAGAACGTCATGGCCGCAGAAACGATGCACCCGAGCTCCCCGGCGAACGCGTTCCCAACGCCGTCTACCACCCCTAGACGACCGCCCTCGATGCATGCCCGGAATGACTCGTCCCCTGGTCCATCCTCATCGCCGATATCCCTCCCGAACCACAGTTTCTCGCCCGACGGACGCAGCGATTACGATGATGTGGGGGAAGAAGATACATTATCGCCGTTAGATCCACGGCGGTTTACACCCACCCTGCATGCCTCGCTTGTCTCGGAGATCTTGTCACTAAGACGGGATGTTGAGAGTAAGACGAAAGCTATCGATGTTCTTGAGCGCAGCCTCGACGATTCACGAACAGAAAATGAGGATCTCAGCCAGCGCTTATCCAAGAACACGAAAGAGTCTCGGTCTCTCAAGCATCAACTGCAGTTGCTGGAAGGCGGTACCTCCTCAGCTCTCACAGAGTTGGCTAAGGAACGGGATGGCGCATTGGAAAGCGTATCCGATGTGCGCAAGAAACTCGATCAAGCACAGAAGAAGGCCCGGAGCCGAGAAGAAGATTTCGAGAGGACAATGGAGCTCTGGACTCGGGATAAAGAGACCTGGGACAGTGAGCGAAGGAACCTGGAGCGAAAAGTTCACGTAGTTGAAGGTCGTCTCAAGGTTGTTTTGAATGAAGTGGCAGCAGCCCAGGCAGCGGGCACTTTCGATCACTCTCAGAACACTGGCGGAACGGCCATGGCCAGAGATGCGCCGACCGGAAAGGACAGTGATTCGGGGAGTGTTCACTCAAGTAGCCAAGGCCGACGCCGTACCAGCGTCACAAGCTTGAGTAGTGAGGATGGCGATGAGGATCGATTCCATAATGTCCGTTACTCGGTCATGAGTGCCGCTAACGTGCCGGGTCCTCATTCAGACGGCTTGAATCTTGCACAGGAGCTCGCCTTCGACGAAGAGGAAGAATTCGGACCTCTTGATGATGACTTGACCCCCCAGTCTCCGGAGACGCTCCCCGAAGAGCGTCCCGCCTCTGTCCAATCCCAGCTCTCCCATCCGCTGGGGATGGATGCCAAGGCCAGAAAGATATTGGGCCTGTCGTTGGATGGATATGGATTCAAGCCTGAAGAGACCCTGGAACCTAGAAAATCTCTTGCGATCTCCACGACGACAGTTGTTTATCAAGATACAGGAATTCAATATTCCCCACCTGAGTCACCAACATTGCAGGCGAAAGCTGAAAGTCTGTCTGAACGACATGCTCTGTACCAGACTCAGGATAGCAGCACATCGACCCTGATAACCGACATGGTCTCGACATCTTGTCAGACTATTGACGACCTCCCCACTCCGCCGTGGACGCCCAAGATTGAGCCGCCACTACCGCCTCCAATCGTTGAACGCCCAACCATGGTCTCGAGCTCCGTCCAAACGGACCAAGCTCCCGTGGCGGAACCTAAAGAGGAGGAAGACTTACAAGAAACCACGAAGCCTATTGATATCCCGATGATTGCTATTCATCCGCCGGTTTCCGAACCTCCTTCTCCAAGAGGAAGTGTCATGCTACCACCCCAGACGAAGAGTGTGTCGTGCCAGACCACATTCAAGCCCTTGACTGAAAATCGAACTATTGGCATGCAGACTGAGCCGATTCGAGTCGACCAACGGCCTGTCAAGCTTCCCGCAAGTTTGCTCCCGTCTGCAATTCCGGATCTCCCCCTCAGTACCGATACACAGGGACATGCAATTCAGCCGTACAAAGCCCCTCCCCCCAGGCCGAGCAAGGGGGAGAGGAAGCCAGCTCTCATTGTGGTTCCAAAACCCACAGATGTGGCATCACGAAGCAAGCCCTTAGAGCCTGTTCAGGCCTATCCTGGAAACAACGACAACGGGCCGCTGTCCGGTGAATCCAAGTCAGACTTGAGGCGACCCTTCCGATCGAGCAGTCTTTTTGCCGGATTTGACCAAATGAGTGACGACGAGTCGCCCGACATGACCAAGGATATCTTCACCGATGATGACCTCCTGAACCGACCATTCGCGTCATACACGTTACGAAGGGGTAAAATGGTCTCCACACAGGATCGTCCTAGCTTGGATGAGACTACGTTGCCCGAAGTAGATGAACATCTCCTCGACCCAGAATCCCACCTATTCGACTCGGGCATGGGCCATCCGCCCAGGGACGTGACGGCGCCCTCTTGGCGTGTTGGAGGAAATTCCTCTGGGCCACGCCAGCAAGATATCCGGAGAGCAGCGATGATCTCGAACGGAGCAGCTACACACCAGAGAATCCGTGCGCGGAGTCCGAGTGAGCCAAGTCTCGATAGTGGCAGTGTGAGTGGTGCTTCCAGCGTCTGTCCTCCCTTCCCTGTCCCGATCCGACTCAGCTCGAGAAAATTTCCACTCAGCGGAAGCGATGGGCGCTCGAGCCCGACTCCATCCTATCCTCGAAATTTCTCGGACCGCGGGCGCCAGTCTATCGTTCGTCGCCCGACCCTGCGACGTGTCCGGTCAGCAGCAGCAATGTCCCAGGCGGAACAGCAGGACCGACGTGGAAGTGGCTCATCCCCAGCCATGTCGACCTCTTCTTATGCTCCCGATAGCCCTCGACACCCCCCCCTGCCATTCGACGATATCACCATGCCGCACGAAAAACGAGGCACCGCACGACGATCCACGCATGTCTCAAATGCATCGCGCACGTTGGCCCACGAGCGACGTGATTCGACGGCAACGTCGGTACAACCGACGAGTGTGGTCGATGCGATTGCGCAGACGATGGTTGGGGAGTGGATGTTCAAGTATGTGCGGAGACGAAGGTCGTTTGGCGGAGTCGGTGAAACCAAGGACAATTGGGATGGCAAGAATCCCGAAGAGGTTTCCGCAAGTATCACCAACAGTGGAGTGAGGCACAAACGATGGGTCTGGCTGGCCCCGTACGAGCGTGCCGTGATGTGGAGTAGCAAGCAGCCAACGAGTGGGCCTGCGCTACTAGGCAAGAGTGGCAGAAAGTGTAGGTTCTTTCTTTCGTCTTCACTTTTCCTTTCTATTGGGAGATACTGATACCAGATGCAGTAACGATCCAATCCGTGCTTGACGTCAAGGACGACAACCCACTGCCAAAGGGTTCCAACGGGGCAATCCATTTCAACCGATCGATCCTGATTCTCACCCCACAACGAGCCCTCAAATTCACCGCCATCAGTATTGAGCGACACTATGTCTGGCTGACTGCCCTGTCGTTCCTAAGCCATTCCTCCATGGGCCTCCAGGACCTAGCTGCTTTACCTCCAGTACCACAAGAAGAGTATGAGCGTCCCACGCCCACGGCATCTCTCCGCCGCAACCCAATCCGCGACTCCATCCGAATCGCCAAGGGCAAACCTCGCCCAGGCCCCAAGGGCAAGAGATCTTTCCCCAATCCCCCGGAACCCGTCCCGGAGCTTCCCACAAACATTAACGCCATGTCCCCAATGGCAGACGCCGCGGACCCGCCCACTGTGCCCCGTTTCTCAAACCACTCTCGCAAGCGTAGCAACACCGCACCCCGAATCCCTACCATCCGCAGCTTCTCCAGCCAGGCCACAATGCCCTCGATTCCTTCAATCCGACGCTCCACCGACGCTCCCACCGTGCCGTCGTCACATGCTCAGGGATTCAATAGCGTCCGGAGCAGCTTCAGCCATCGCACCTCCGAGGCAAGCGCGCGGACGGGTAACTTCTTCGACGCGATCGGGACCGTGCGCATGGAAGCATTCATCGAACAGACCGAGTCGAACCGGTACCGAACGGCAGCGGGTCGCTCACGGCACACGCGGAAGACCTCTAGCCCATGGAGCATGAACCAGGGGTATCCGGAGCTTGATTATCCATACGAGGAGCCGGAATACTGTCGTCATGATGATCCCTTTAGAGGATTCTAACCAAAGTCAACCTGAACATTCCCCCGTTTCTCTTCCGAAAGTTCCTCTTCGGGTCCACTACTGAGCAATCGCGCATAGTTCTATATATACCCATCACTGGTTCAACCTTTTCCTTATTCTTTCGATCTTTGCTCAGGCGTACTGATTTGGCACGTTTTGATACCACATCGTTCTTCTCTTGTTCGGGCAGTTCTATGTATACTTCTCTTGGGTGTATATAGATATGTTTGTAGTATATATAGGATTCACATCCATCGATCTATCCATCTTACCAAATCCAGTCTTCTCCAAAACTACTCCTCCGAAAACCAATCTAAATAAATAAATAAGTGAGATGCATTCAATCAACCGTCTAGTTTATTGGAGACAGTACAGAAATGAAATAACCCCTTCCCCACACACCGTATATCACACAACATAGAAACCAGGCATACCCCTCCCTACAGCTTCGCCGCATCCTTCACCTCCCCAACCTTCAGCTTAGGCGAGTACTTCTTCAGCACGCCATCGTTGTGGTACTGCACATTCCCGCATACGGATTAGCATTCACTCACAGTATACTATGAGATTAAAACGGAGCATGGCCGGCCATCCCGCCGCCGCGACACAAACATAGCCGCGGATAGGGACGGACGACGGGCCATGGGCATAGGCATAGGCATAGATATCGGTATGGATGGAGATAGGGATAGCGATAGGAGAAGGGCCATTCATTCATTCATACCTTCCAAAACTGCTTCGAGGCATCCTTACCCGCCACACGCTTCAGGATCTTGGCACCACCAGGATGCTCATCGACGAACTTGGTGACGTCGTACACGTCCTTGTCGACGATGATGTAGAGGCCCTTATCGGGGCTGTTGTAGGAGGCGACGTCAGCGGGGGTGAAAGTCTTCGACATTTTGGCTCGTTTTCTTTTTCCTTTTTTTTTTTTTTTTGATTCTCAATGTGACAAAAGGAGGCGTTATGGTTTTATTATGGTTGGTCTTGTTGATTGAGCAGCGGTAGAAGAAAAGCGAAAGAGGGAGAGAGGGGGGAAAGGGGAGAAATTGTATTATAAGAAGATAGTGGGAGTCGTCGCGTGGTTGAGGTTGAAGCGATGATGTTAGAGGAGGATTTCCCCGTCTTTTTTGGCACTGGTGGAAAATCGAACCGAGGTTAAAATTAGCGGAGTCCGGAAAGCCGCGGTCGAGGTCAAGGGAATTACACGCCGTGTGATTGGACCCGGCGGTATTGACTTGAGGTCGAGACTCTGGAGAAAAGTGGATCAGGTACTTATTTATGTTGGGGTTAATTCCGAAAAAAAGAAAAAGGTGGAATACTTCAAACAAAAAGTTCTATTTATTATTATACTACACACCTCGTAAGACGAAAAAATCATTGACCCTAGTCTCGGCTCTTCTCCCCCGCCGCTCCTTGTCCCTTTTGTTGTTTCCGGTCTAGTCCCAACGTCTCCAGATCCTTCTTCTTGTAATAGTGAGGTGCAACCTCCACCAGCCATTCCGCCTGAAGGGGCATGTTGCTTCGCATGTACTCCTTGCTCGTGAGCACCAGTTCAAAGTAAATCACCCAGCGCGGGTTAACCTCGAAGAGCGTACTCGACGGGTGAAGGTACACCGTCTGTCCCGTCTTCACGGTGCGGTAGCTATCGCCGCCTCGCTGGAGACGCGCCGCGTTCGGGAAGAACCCGGCTGTGATGGCCTTTTGGATCGGGAGTATGTTGCTCGAGCCGCACGTGCTGACGGTAACTTCGACGCGGTCGCAGAGTTTCGCTAGTTGATCGCGCACGTCGCGCACCCGGGTCAGACTGCGTTGCTGTAAGAAGTTTTCCTTGGCCCAAACGTAGCTGAAGTCCGAGTCGACCCACTGGTTCCAGATGTTAAGGAGGGTGAGATGGTCACCGCCGTCCTTGATGGTGAAGCGGTTGCGCGCGCTGTCGGCGTGGATTTTCTTGTCCTTGGGGCGGAAGAAGAGCGCGCTGGCTTCGCCTAGCATCGATACAATAGACAGGACCTCCTCCACGCAGCCGTACTGGTCTGCGGCTAGGATCGACTTGGCAAGCATCGGGTCCGTGGGGAACTCCGCCATTTGGCGCCCGATCTTGGTTAGCTCGCCGCGGTCGTTGAGGGCTCCCAGCGCGTAGAGCTGTTCCAGCGCTCGGATGATTGTCTCCGCTGGAGGCGGGTCCATAAAGTCGAACTCGAGGAGCTGGTCGATTCCCAGCGACTTCAGCATCAGGATGACGCTATTCAAGTTCGTCCGTTGGATCTCTGGCGTCGTGCTCTCCTCGAGCTCGTTGTAGTATGCCCATTTCGTATACAAACGGAAGCATTTACCTGGCCCAACTCGACCTGCTCGACCTGCGCGCTGGTTGGCCGATGCTCGAGAGCAGGGTGTTACTACCAGGCTCTCCATGCCAGTCCGGGGGTTGAAGACATTCTCCTTGACAAAGCCAGGGTCAATCACGTAGACAATCCCATCAATTGTCAGACTAGTCTCCGCAATGTTCGTGGCAAGCACCACTTTTCGTGCTTTTGGCGGCGTGGGTTCGAAGATCTTGGTTTGGAGGTCAGATGGGAGATTCGCGTAGATAGGACAGATTATCATCTCCGGGATTTTGCTCCCTAGTTTCCTCGCGGTCTCCTGCAGACTTTGCTCGGCCGCCTCAATCTCTTCCTGACCGGTCAAGAACACGAGAACATCTCCAGGTCCCTGTGATACGTGGATTTGGAAAACCGTCGTAATGGCCGCAGCCAGGTAGTTCGCCTCTGGCTGCGACGTGTAATGGATATCAACGTTGTACATGCGTCCAGGGATGTTGAAGATGGGCGCATCATCAAAGTATTTCTGGAACTTCTGTGCATCCATGGTCGCAGAGGAAATCAGCAGCTTCAAGTCTGGCCGTGCCTTGGCAATATCCTTGAGAAGACCACAAGCAATATCCGTAGGCACAGTCCGTTCGTGCGCCTCGTCGATCATCAGCGCCGAGTACTGGCTCAGATCAGGCTCTGTCAGGAGCTCTCGCAGCAGCATACCATCGGTCATGTACTTGAGCACGGTCTTGTCGCTGGTGTTGTCCTCGAATCGAATGGAGTAACCGACTTCGTTACCCAACTTGACCCCCATTTCCTCTGCTACACGTGCCGCCACACTCATGGCGGCAACCCGTCGCGGCTGCGTGCAACCGATCTTCATCCCATTCTTGCTATACCCGGCCTCGTGGAGATACTGCGGGAGCTGGGTCGTCTTACCGGAACCCGTCTCTCCTACAATAATTAGAACTTGGTGGTTGTGAACTGCCTCGATGATCTGGTCGCGGAATTGATAGATGGGCAGCTTTTTCCTCGTGTCCTCAATTGTCTGCGCTTTCTTCTCTGCCGCGTCCAGCTTCTCCTGCAGCAAGCGTTGCTCCTGCGTCAGGGCCTTCCGAGTGCCCTCCATCTTGGCATCCATGATGAAATTGATCTTTTGCGAATCGTCAAAGACATACTCGTAGTCCCCTTCATCCACAAACTCCGCGCGCTTGATCTGCGCCTTTGCCTTTGCCGTCTGCTCCAGCTCCCACTCCTCATGCTCCGTGATGAACTTCTCCTGCCCGTGCTCATCCCGGTCAACATACCGCTTATACAGCGCCTCCTCTTTCTTCTTCCGATCGATCTTGCCCTTCTCCGTAATGTAATCTTCAGGCATCATATACCCGTCGCGGTGATCGTCGATTCGCAACCGCTCTTCCGCGATCCTCAGAACCTCCCGGTTGCGCGCAAACTCCTCCTTCTCCCTCCGCGTCAGGCTCGGGTTATCGCGCAGCTCCACCGTCTCCTCCGCGACCTGTCTGCGTAGCAACGCCAACCGCTCCGTCTCGCGCTTCTTCAAATACTCCTGACGCGAGCGCAGCCTCAGATCCGGCATAGCAGCCGCCCGCGCAGCGGAATCGTCCGCCAACGCCCGGCGTCGCGCAGCCTCGCCATCCCTCGTCCGATCCTCCACAATCTTCCTCTTCGTCTTGCTATCGTCTTTCTTCGCCAACCGCTTCGCAAACTCGTCCCGCTCTTCTAGATCCCGCTTGCGATCCCGCTCCTTCTTCGCCTCCGGATCCAGCTCCGCAGACGACGACACCGCCGACCGCGGCGACGCACTCCCATCCTCTAATCTCGTCCGTTTCGACGGCGACTCCTGAAACTCCTCCTCCCCCTCTTCTTCCTCAACCACGTCCTCCTCGTAGAATTCCTCATCCCCCCATCGCTCATCAAAATCATCCACGTCGCGTCGTCGAAGCTTCTTCGATCGATGGCCGCGCTCCCGACTGCGCTCCCTCTCCCTCTCCCGCTTCCGACCACTACTACCTTCCTCGTCCTTCTCCCATCGACTCCGTCCCTCTTTCTTATCACCCCCATTCTCCTTGTTGTTGCGTCTCCGTCGGTCCCTCTCCCGATCCGCCTCCACGTTCCTCGGTCCAAGTGACCCAGCCTGCTCCGCTAGGTCATCCTCCATATCGAGAAGACGGTACTTTTTCGTTTTCGATGCGCCATCTTTCCCCGTCCCACTAGATTTCATCAAGGAACTAGTCGTATCAAGTGCGGCGGAGGGTCCAGAGGAGGAAGAAGAAGCTTTCTTCGCCCCAACCCGTCTGTGAAGCTCCCCGCAAAACGTACCGATATCGTCAGCGTTGCCATCGAGGAACGATTCGAGTTTATCTTGTAGTGAAGAGGCGGATTTGGCGGAGCTAGCGGTGGCAAGGACGAAGTCGACAATAGTGGGATCGGACGCGTTGGCGAGACGGAGGAGGGAGTCGGAGACGAAGGTTCGGTGGTCCATGTTTGGGTAGGGATTGCTCCCGTGGAGATTCTTTCTGTTTTGAAAGTCACTGAATAAAAAGCCGTAAGTATCACAGTAGATTGAGCGAAAAGATAAGGTTTGAGGAGCTCTAAATGTCCATGAGACCTCAGAGGCTTGTGCTTTGCGTCTAGTGATGTTTTAGCTTGGCAGCTTTCAGGCAATGGCGCACATTGCTTCGGCGAGAAGATGAATCTTTATATATTGCCCCTACTCATCGAGATCAGATATAAGGAGGGCGACTGGAAGCAAAGCACTCGAAGATCGCGGACTTGAAAAGCTGCTGGAGGTGAGGCCGCGAGAAGAAATTAGCCGCCTCCGAGGTCGATGCCAAGAAATCGGCCCTCGGTGGCGACCATTTCTCCATCACCATATATCAAAAGACAAAGTACCTGGGATGAAAGTATCCTAACGATCTACACTCTACATATAGTATGTTAATGTGAAGTGTATAATTGCGCTTCCAGCATTGGCTTGCGTCCATTCAAGGTGTCTAAATCACAAGTATTACCCTGTTATCAAGCCTGCTTGATCACATCCTGTCGGTTCCGTGTCTTTCAAGGACATATAAAAACAAAGGTAGGAAAAAATAAGAGGAAAATTACAGCCGAAAAGAAAATCTGAGGCACACATGTAAGATAAAGATGTAGGAGAGTCATTATCAACGCCCAAAGGTGCTCGAGAAACAACAAACAAAGAAGCCCGGTCAAGTTACTCCAACAAAAGAAATAGGCAGCAAAACGGAAATGCTTGCATCATTATGGTAGATATGGCTGCGTCAAAAAACCGCCAAATGATTCAAGGAAAAAGGATATTACTTCAAGTCAAGCGAAAGAGCATGTTCAAACTGCAGGAGTTCAACCACGCAGATGACGGTGATATGGCGTGTGAAGTGAAACCAAAGTGTCATGGCTAAATTGGTGGTACAGAAACAAAAGAAATATAGTAAACGAGTGTGGTAACCTTCCACCATGCTAGGCTCAACAGCCAGCTGGTGAAAGGTGGTCGGATATTAGCCAAGTCAACCGGTTCAACCTCAGGGTAAAGGATATCACAAAAGCACTTGAAATCCGCGTTCACTGATTCCCCATTTCAATAAGATAAGTCCGCCGCGCTCTCTCTTGTATACGCCTCAAGAGGCATTTACCATAATGAGTCACTGCCCGTCAAAGAGCAAAGAAAATGAATATCGAAATCAAAAGCCCCGGCGTGGCCGCAGGAACGCCGTCGTTAGATGGTATTTGTAAAATAAAAGCGCCAACTCCGTCCAAATGCAATAATATGTCAGGCCGTACAATTAAACATCGATCATTTCGGCATCCTCGGCGAGAACATCGTCGGCGGGACCCCAGCTCCCTTCATAAACAGTTGCTCCAGCCCGACGTCGGGATGCAACAAATTGAACCCCGTACGTCTCTAAAACTTGATCGGCTGTGGGACGGTCAAGCGGCTCCGGAGAAATCATCCAGCGCACCATCTTGTCCAACGCCTGCTCATGGCTAGCGTCAACCATGAAGGGAGGAGGGTCAACAAGTTCACTAGTTCTAGTGAAAGGGATTGCCTTGCGCTCATTGTCAGGCTTGGGACTGCCAAAGAAACCAGGCGCACCGAAATCATCCTCCCCGAAGTCCGACGCGCACAATTCTTCAAACGAGTGATCTTCCAGAATGGGGTTTCCGGACGCATCTCGGAAGATATTTGTCTCTGAGCTCCAAGTCAGACTGGGGACATCGCTTATGTCGCCGTTCCTGAGCTTCTGCCACGAAAGACCGTTATCAGGGAGTTCAACATTGCCGGCGATTTCGAAGATGATCAGGCCCAGGGAGAATATGTCGGCGGGTTTATCAAACCGGCCCATCAAGATTTCTGGGCCGATATATTCACGGTCGCCTTCACCCTCAATTCCGTCTTCTGCCGGCCATCTTGATGCCATGCCGAAATCAGCAATCTTCAACACACCTTCAAATGTGATCAGAATATTGGCTGGTTTCAAGTCGAGGTGAATAAACCCCGAGTCGTGAATGTGTTTCAAACCCTGGAACGGCAGTTAGTACCACCATCAACGTAATTAAAAAAAAAAAAAAAAAAGGGCAGGAAATGTACCGTAGACAACTCCAGCAAGATCTTCCAAATCCTGAAATCATCCAACCGCGCCTTGAGTCCAACCTGGGCAAGAAAAATATCCAGGCTGCCTTCCTCGCAAAACTCAGTTTGGATGTAAAGATGCCCATTGTCTTCCCAGCTATCCATAAAGGACACAATATGGTCTGAGTTGGTGAAGGCCTTCAACACATCAACCTCACGGATGCGGCGTTCGCGATCCTTGAGGCCCGAGTATGGCTGTTTGGACTTTTTGACTGCCCATACTTGTTCAGGTAAAACTCTAGGGGACTTCGGTGTTGTTGAAAATATTGATGACAAAGACATATCATTTGGCTGTGACACGCGGTAAACTTGGGAGAACTCGCCAGTGCCAACCAGTTCCGCACGCTCAAACCGAGACGTTAAACTAGGGTCCACATCTGGCGCACTATGAATGTTTAAAGGAAGGCTGGGTCGCTTTCCCGACTGGATAAAAGAATCTCGCGGACCAGTAGGGGTTGCTGGGAGGTTGAAGGTACTGAAATCGAGTTTGGCCGGATGTTGATCATTGGATATCGACAGGCCACTGGGATCAGGAGGGTAGAGATGTTCCTGAGGCGTACGGGGTGATCCACGCTGAAACCTGTCATGTAGTGGGCTAGCATTTCGAGCCTCGGATAGTCGCTCCAGCGGAGCAATTTGTGAGGCCGTTGGCGGGTATGTTCGAGAGGGGAAGAAGGATTGTTTTGTGGGAGTTGGTGGGAAGTCCGATTCACTTAATAACTGACTATCATATCGGTTAGAAGGCGAATTGATATGAATCCCCTCGTCACCGTCTATGCTAGCGAGACTGCCACGTCGCGACAAGTCCGGTCGGTTGAAGGTATTTCCAAAAATACCCATACCCCGGGCGAAAGGTCCCAGTTTGGGCCGCGTGGTAGGAGGGTTGAACGGTGAGGGTGGCGGCATATCTGCTTGATTGTTCAAAGTCGAATACTCGGGTTGAAGTTTCTGCGCGGTTTGGAACAGATTGATAGGCCGTTTGCACGGGGTGTCAGGCATATTCTTGCTTGACCTCAGGTTTTGAGGGTCTTCGGCATTGCGATTCTTTTTAGATATCAAACCTGTTGACATAAATGCAGCGGGGAGAGGTTTGACAAGTTTATAGTTCTCTGGGGTGGCAAAGGAATCCGTTGAAGACGTAGAATCTTCGCGTGTTAGGTGGCGGGCAGTAGGGCGAGTGGCACCTGCTGGAAGGGATTTGGAAAAGTTGAATATTCCTCTGGGACGGTCATTCTTGTGGACAGGTTCATGTGTGGGCGAGTCGTCGACAAGGCTTGAACTCGAAGAAGACTGTGTGATTGTCCGGGACAACGGATGAACCGACGGTCTCGTTTGTGTAGCGCCATTCAAAGTTGAGGAGAACAGAGAGCTACCCTGGGCCGGTCGCGGAGAGAATATGTTGTCCCGATCGGGTTGGAATAGATTGTTATCCAGAGACATGCGCGGGCGTACAGTCAGAGGTGTCCCAGTGTCGGCACCATCCACCGAATCGCCCATCGCCCTCGCCCGGGAAAAGAGAGAGCGGTCACTCTGCCGCTGCTGAAGAGTAGATCGCCGTAGGGAAGATGAACGTTTTGGAATAGTGTTAAAAGGGCTAAAAGGTGGGGTAGTCGTAATGGGAAAGGACAGTGCGTCCTTATCCAAAGGAGACTCAACGCTCTGTTCTTCTGAAGTGTGGGTCATAGTGTTTTCGCTGTCAAATATACTGAATTCACCAGAGATATTGGCAGCGTGAACACTCCGCCTCTTAGCCGAGGGGCTACCACGAGAGGCACGATCCAAGTTCATAGCGCCGTCACCGCGTTTCAATGGGCTGACTGCTGCATATGAACCGAACGTCCCACTCCTACGCTTCTCGATGCGTGACAGAGCAGGACGAGGGCCTAATGTACCTTCCGTGCACGAGGTCATGTCGTAAGAACATGCACCTGCACCGCTACCAGTGTCGACAGGCGAAAGGTTTATTTCCGTGGTCGTCGGCGAGTTCTCCACGCCGGAAGTCACTTGAATCGACTGTAGCGGTTTGGCATTCCCCTGGTCGGCTGAGATGTTGAGTGCACGTTTCGCTGGGCTCCTGGGTGACGTACGCGTGCGGCGCATAACCGGTCTTGAAATTTTGGAACTCGGAGGATATGGTACGGCAAACGGAGACTGATGGGAGGAGCTGGGGAAAAGCACGAAGTTACTCTGCGTAGATCGCCGCGATGGTGACAGAGGAGAAGAGATATATGGCGAATTTTTAGAGGGGGATTGATTCCGGGAACCAAGAAGAGTGAAGTTCGAGCTCTTCGAAGGCGAACGCGAAAACGATCTGCGAAGTTGTCGGATAGCCGAGTTGGCATCAATATGGTGAATTCCTGAGTGCGACGGTAGATGCAGTGTACCGCCCGCATCACGGTGCGGTGAAAACGTTGCGACCATTATCGTGTGCGTATGTTGAGAGGAAGGAAAGTCGCACTTGAGAGTAAGGTGAGCAGAAGACTGAGTCGAAAGTGTGGTGATAGAGATGTTGGGATATGGTGGGAAAAAGCGCACAATTCACAGTACGCGCAGTGCTGTTGATCAAGCCGCGACTGTAATGATCACAACAACAGAGAAGGGTGGGCTGACACAGCCTTGACAGTGCACTCCCACTCCTTGCCTTAGCCAGTAAGAAGAAGGTAGAGAAGTATCAGCTGCAGCGGAATGCTGAGAAGAAGGGTGCAGCGCCAGCGGTCACGTCGAGACAAAACAAGTTGACATCACCAGATTATTGTGAGCCTGAGGAATTCCAAGGCCGTTGTGGTGATGATCTCTCCATGCACTCGAAACCAGCAAGAGATGAGGGGAAAAGGTAGCCGCCCTCTTCGTGCACACCCAAACACACCACACCACGCGCCTGAAACACAATATCTATTTTCTCCTTTCCTCGACTGTGCAGGCGCCTGGGACGAAACCGATCGATAAGGAATGTTTCAGGGTGACAACACAAACGTCAAAACAAGCAGGCGTGACGCGAAGATGCAGGAGCGATTGGAACGAGGACAAGCGCGCGACGAGGGTTTCTGAATGCGAAAATCCAAGACAAGCGACGAAACAACCCGCAGAGCCGGATGCGCGAGAAGGAGGTCGGAGATGCAGAGAAAGCTGATTTGATGAGGTTTGATTGCAGGGGAAGCAGCAGCAGCTACTGTGCGTCTCCCTTCTTTCTCCCTTTCTTTAAAAAAGAGCCTGGATGGTCGGGCTCCGAGAGGCAGACAGATGAGAGCGCAAGGGGTTGATAGTCTGGTGCTTGCGCCCCTCCAAAAAAAGAACCAGGCGGACAGCCACGCGAAAAAGAGGACGGACGAAAGCGAGACAGGAAGAAAGGGATGAGCGAGCGGATGGGCCGATGGGTCGCTTGACGATGGAAGTTGGAACGGAAGTTGCGGTATGCAGCCCTCACTGAATAATTCGTCCGAGGAATTTCCCTTACGGGAGGGGAGGGGTGGCCCTGTTTTTAAACTTTGGATAGAACTGAACTTCAGCTGAATGATGGCGAGAGTTTGTCGTAACAGAACGTATGGGATGAATGATGAAGTTGACACATAGGACTGAAAGGTTGACGAACAGGTACACACACAGGCACAGAGGTTTAAAAAAAAAAAAAAAAAAAGTTGACACTTTGTGCCTGACATTAAACGTAGTCGCCTCTTTCGCCCGTCCAGCCAATCCTCAGGCGGGACTCGATGTTGTTCTTGCACGCGTGAGAGCGCGTCGTTTGTTGTTGACTACACCCCGTTTCGGGTTTAGCGCCGGGAGCATCACGCGTAACTCCAAGGGTTCCCGCGCCTACCCCGTTGGATCATACGATACTGTACCATACCTGACTCACTACTCCGTATTCGCCAACGAAGTTCGTCAGTGCCTACAATGCCTAAAGGTACCTATTAATATTACGATTTTTTTCTACTTTTTATACAAAGGACAATTGCTTGAGATATACCAGGATTATCACCAGATGAAAAGAAATAAACATTACCCTGGACACGTTGCCGTCATCTCCGCTGGTGGCAAAGCATCATGTAAATCCCATGTAAATCCCGTAAAGCCCCATACACAACCACCGCACTCCATATCAATAATGTTGATAAGACACGCGGGGGCTTCGGATCAACTCAGCCTTTTCTCCCTTGCATGTGCATTAAATTTATTACTCTGATAATTGCTGGTATTAGATGATACACATTTACTTGTCCATCCCAGAAAATTTGCCACTGTTGTTCGTCAGATTGACCAGGACGAGCCCGAGTGGCAAAGCAGATCCAGGAAGAAAATAGTCATCATCGTCAACGCCTGACTGCCTGCTTCGCCCTCACGTTTCCCAGCTCCTCTCTGTTTATACTTCCCATCCGCCTGGTTCGACCCAAGTCTATACCAGCCTACCAGGATATCAAATTAGGTTCCAACCTTTTTTTTTCTCGCCTCCCGGAACTTCCTGTCTCAACAAAAGAGTAAATAATACCTCGGCATTTGAAATCGCATCTTTGTTTATATCTCAGTGAGCGCGCGCCGCATTGTTTTGATCCTCAACTACCTTCCCTACCCACCCGACTTTGCCCAACCCCTCAGTTCCACGTGTGGCGGTCTTTTGTCGACGTGTCCAAAAATCAATCATCCTCGTTACGCATTGTGGCGGTTAAGTGATAATCCCTAGATAATCATAACACTTGTAATGATGCTGGTAGATACTAATATAGTAATACTCGATCCAGCCCCGTGAGTTTCATGGGAGTAAACTATGCAGCACAGCTGCATACAGAATCAGGTGGTCGCTTTTCTGCTCCCCACATGATCTTCCCATGGATCTCCCGTGTTCAAGAAACCTTAATAAACTCGGACCAGCTTGGTGGGTTACCTGGTCGCCTGAGGCTTGTTATCGATGTATGAGATGTCTGCGAAAGATTTTTTTTGTTCTTAGTATGGGCAGAGTATTTAATGCTGTTTCTTGTTGTCCTAAATATAGGTATTATCTTTTGATCACAGAAAGGATGTTTAAAGTGGGGTCTTATTGTCTGGATATGTTGGTGGTGACGAACATAGTTATATATTTTCAACGCTCATTAATCAATCACTAACTAAGGCATAACCATTTCTTGGTTTCACTAAATCTGTACAACCTCATTTCCGGGTATCATTGCAATAATTAGGCGAATTTTTCGATCAATTAGCCATAACCCCGCAACCCTTGATTCCGGAAACGAAATATCCATCATTATGGAAATATATTGAAAACCCAAACAAGTAACCTTGGTGTTGTTAAAAACAAATAATGACTCAGCAGAGAACTAACCCGCAAAGTCCTACAAATCAAAAGAAAACAAGCAAGCAATAAATAAACTTAACAGCCGAGTCTGCATGGTTTATCCCGTACACCGCATGTTCGGTAGAAGGGTAGTCAGCCCTGAGTTTAGTAGTGAGCCATGACGAATGACTATTGAACTGCCGAAATCTAATCTCTTGTTGCGAAACGTCAGCGGGATATGACGTATCAATTCCAGTGGGTTGCACCAGCTTCACGTCTTCTGCACGGGATAACCTTGATTGTCTGGGGATTAGTACCACTAACGCCGAAGGCGCACTGAGAACCAAGGAAACTGGAGACTCCTATAAACTGAATTGCTCTCGAATGGCCCGATATATTGCATCTCCCTTGAATTTAAATACGGGTCTATAGGCTTCCTTCCCATTCAATATTCGAGCTTTTTAGTGCCTCATACGTGGGACCAGCGCGATCTGCGTAACTTTTGAAGGGGGCATGGATCAAAACTACCCCAATGAGAGCGCCGCGAGAATCGAATTGGAAGAATATCGGCAAGCCTTCACTGGTATCGTCCCCTGGTAGTCTCGAGACGAATTCTTTGCAAGTTTTCAACCCTCGCCCAGCGCCTCATATGTTGTGGGTGTTGGTATTGCTACAGGCATGGCATGTGTTGTAGTTTTGTTATCTCGCGGCAATATACTCATCCACCACATGACATTTCCTTCTGTAGCAGAATTGGCAGTGAGCCTGCTGCACACGAAAGTCCCTTTCACTGATAGAGAAGAATGCAAGGGCTATAGTTGGCATTTGATCATATTTTATATTTCTCTGACGCACATGTTCTTCGGTTCGGCAAGACTAGCACGTCAACGTAATGGAGTCGAGAGGAAGTCATAGCTGCGAGTACTACGGCAGGCTTTCCTAAGGGCTGACACCATTAAAATTAAAAAAAATTGCACCTGGCATTCTTGACTTTGCTTGCTAGAAAGATCCGCATCTAGGAGGAGGGGTAAATTCTGGCAACCATGTCATCAACGATGGGAAACTTGGCCGACATGCTGCACTTTTGGCTTGGGCTGCCGTCACAGCGAGAGAAGATAGAAACATATATCCCCCCTTGATAGTCGGATTATGTACCCTTGAAAGAAAAAAATGACCATTTCTCCCTGAATTATTCGTAGCTCAAGCGTGAGCAAGCAGTCAAGCTATCTCCGTAATATACTTATCTTTATGCGAAGTTCCTTGAGCGCGGTAATCTACGTGTCAAAAGAGCCCAAAATAGCCGTCCTCTTCTGGAAAGGAAAAACAGTGGGCACACTATATAGGGCTGTTGTCTCTCTGGATGTGCTTTCGAGAAGCTGTTCTAGCCTCTGTATGATATGTCGCAATAACGATTCCGCAAAACGGTCGTACAATCCGCAATACTGAAATTGTGTGAAGGTAGCATAGTCTAAATCAGCCGAAAGAAAGTAATGGTAAAAGCATGGGGAGACACAGGCGGCATCGGACTAAACACAGGTTTATCAGGGCTTTTGTCCATTCTCCGCCATTCTCAAATTCAAGAGGCTGGTAATCCGGAAACCAAGACGAGGTATTTGGATGACTGAGAGGCATATCATGGTTGAAAATGCAGGGGGGGCGTTGTTCTTGCTACCTAAAACGCCACGGGGTTTCCAAAATTCATGTTCAACGAGTCACACGGCACTGGATTCAAAATTTTTCTTCACAAATGCTATTGATGGAATGGAGGGGTAATGGGAGTGGCAGATATTGGGAAGCCTCTCCAAATGGCCCACCCTGAATGGCGAAATGGGGTAGTTTGGTGGGGTACTCGTAATAGTAGTCTATTGGATGAAAGTTGCAGCAGAATGATAATGGATATGACTGAGGAAAATATAGCGAAGTAATTCGGAAGATAGAGGGTATCATGTAGTGAACGGTGAATGGAGGATGGACCGTCTAAGAAGGTGGGGAGGAGCTGCTTCGAGCCCGAAGCAATGACTCTCCGAGCCGACTACCGTACTAGTAGGGAAGGCTGCATCAGTAAACAACACCCAAGAGCTTTAACCAACCAAGATGCAAGCATTGATAATCAGTACTAGACACTGTGATTACATTCAGACGAGAATGATTCGTCCGGGAGCAAGTGAAACCTTCTTGCAGGAGACTAAAACTCTAAAAAAAAATATAAAAATGACAGATGGAGTGAGACGGAGTAGCAGCCTGGTGTTCATTGGGGAAATGCGGTTCTGGTTTTGGCCAATAGAGCCTGCAATGCTAGTCAAAAACGTGGCGGGACAAGCGCCAAAAAGGAGTCATTTGGGATACATTTTACTTTTCTCATTTCAATTTAGAAGCATTTCATGATCAGTCAGGTTTGGATTCCTAGTTTCTGGCCCTTCAAGCGAATCTCAGTGGTGGCGATGCTGTCAATTACGCGAGGGATAAATACCCACGTCATTGTCTAATGCTACGGCTCTTGGGGGAGTAACTCGGAGCATAGATGTAGCTAATGAGATAGTAAAGCTTCTGATAGGAGGCTCGTGGAGTCCACGATCATTCCATGCATAAGTTAGGCCATGCTAATATCCTAGGATCTTATTCGTGGACGATCAGGCTTTGATGAGGGGTAAGGGTACGTGCATTGGCGAAATGAGTAGTACATATTGAGGAAACCTTTTTGCATGATATAAGGCAGTGTGCAGCTGCTAGGAAAAACCATACATACATACCTTGAAAAGCAAAAAGTGATCCTGTTCCTTGCTCGGATGATCACTCGCGTGGGGTGTTTTACCAGTATCTGGATAGGGAGTAGTTTGAGATCAACGCCTCCAACCTCGTGTTATGTTGGTGTGGGGGGAACCTAGGTATTTTGTAGTTGCAGTTGATGGTACCAGGTATCAGGGACGATAGATTTTGGATCCACAAAGAAAGCCCAAGGACAAATGATAAGGTAATGAAATTTCCTGCCAGCACGAAAGTAGCCCGGAAGAAGTAAAACTCATCTTTCCCTGCATCTCTATTTACCCTGCTTTGTTTCTGAGGTAGGGCCGGACGAGTGCCCAAGCTTGGGTGGGTAAGAAGCAGCTAAGCGTGGGGAGCCTTCTGTGAGGCTGGGTATGGGCGGGTGTTTTGCGACATACCTAGTAATAGTGCTTACAAAGTGCGAGGTCAGGTCTGGTTAGTGACAAGCCGTCGACTTCAACAACCCTATTCCAAAGGCCAGTAGTGCTGGGGTTGATGCTCTTAGACACCAATGAAACGAGAATGTAACCACTCGCAGTTTAATAGTCTTCAGGGGCCTATACCTACCTAACTAGCAGAGAGAAGCCGGGCTCTAGCTTGTCGTAGTGGTGTGTACAATAATATCCTTGCACGCCATCTCTGATAAAAGGTAGGGTGCCTCCAGGGCATGTACCAAATCAATCAGGGGAGCCCCTTTGGTCATCATCGGGCGATATTCTAGCGCTACCCCGCCGTTGCTCAATCCAGGTGTGCAGGAGAACGTGGATATGGCCCCTTGTGATCATAAAGAGTCCTGGAATCCAGTGTCCGTGCGACTCGATACTAGTAATTGGGAGAATGGGAGGCGGTGGGATAACAAAGTATTGTTCTCGTTGCTATAGTGGCGGTCTTAATTGTAGGGGTTCGGAAAAGGGATCTGCCTTCTGTTAGTGGTGGCCCACAATTATCGATATTTCTCTTTCTCTTTCTCGTTCTCTCTCTCTGTACGTATGATGCTGCCGGCCCTGTTTCACGTCGAAGCGAGATAGACGCCTTGATTCCCGATTTGTAAAATTACGCCTAGATAGACATCTCATCTAGTAATGGAAATAGATGTCACGCTGATGTATTTGAGGGCGTGTAAGTTACTGTGGATTTACATGAAGAATACCTGGTCCTCCCGGTCCCCACATTAATACTAGAGGTACTGCTAGTACTAGTGCTAGGAGGAGAAGAAAGTAACGAAACCGACATCGGGCGGATCTAATCTAAGTGTCCATCATCCCACCTTCACCTACCTATCACCAAACGGTCGACGGAAAGGAAAGAAAAAACAGGTGCAGACGAGACGGCGGGGCTTTCAATCAAGATTTGTTTTGTCTTCTGTCTAACCACAACTTCATCAGCATCGCTGAGAGTCTGCCATAACTCACCCCTTCGCTTTAGACCACCGGTGGGTTTGGAGTGTGCAGCGTGCCCCGGGATCATGAGTATGGGACTCATTATAGGAACGGATGGTTATCTGGCAATTTTGATAATCTAACCCATAGAGTTTTTCCTCGTCGTCATTGTACTATTTGAGGGTACTCGGCGTGGGAGGTAGTTGCAACTCTATACTAGATATAGACGGACTTGGGAAGAGGTGCGAGCTGGGAACTCCCACTTTCCGAGACAAATTCATCGGAAAGTGATAGAAGAAGAAAAAGAAATACAAAAAAGAGTAATAAGAACCAAGGAACAGAGAACAACAACCACTCTTTCTGCTCGAGGTGGAACCGACTGATGCCATCTCCGGCCCGCTGTCAGAAGAACCACGGCCTACTCGACCTGCCCATCCTTCTGGGATCCGCTTGCATTTGGTGGTTTATTATTTTTCCTTTTATTTTCTTGAATTTATTTTATCTATTATTATTTTAATTTTTTTTCTTTTTCTTTTTCTTTTTTTAATTTCATGGATTTTTCTTTTCTGGCTCCGAACATTAATCATGGAATAAGTTCAAGCTGCTGGTATAAATGACCCCATCCCCCAATCCAAATCACTGGGCTTCCGCATCTCCCCGTACATTTGAACCTTTTTGCCCCAAACCTTCTCTGTGACTTGTTCTTACCTCATAACCAGAGCTTCCGGTCGCACTCTATTTTCTGGCCCTTTTGCACTTTGCCTTACCCCCCTTAGATCCTCTCAATCTTCGTCAATGGAGCCTGTGGAGCGGAAGCCGGAGGTTGGCTTCCATAGCTATCGCAAGATGCCTGTTATACAGCAACGCGAGCCTCAACGGCTAAAGCCAACACCGCAAGACGAGATGCACGATCTCCTCTGTGTGGGATTCGGACCTGCATCCCTCGCAATTGCCATTGCTCTTCATGACGCGTTGGACCCCTGTCTGAACAAATGTGCTCCCCGGTCCGGCTGGCAGCCCAAGGTTGGTTTCTTGGAGCGACAAAACCAGTTTGCCTGGCACTCGGGCATGCTGGTCCCGGGCTCAAAGATGCAGATTTCATTTATTAAGGATTTGGCTACTCTGCGCGATCCCCGCAGTAGCTTTACCTTCCTCAACTACCTTCACCAGAAAGATCGTCTGATCCACTTTACCAACCTAAGCACCTTCCTCCCCGCACGCTTGGAGTTTGAGGACTATATGCGGTGGTGCGCGCAGCGATTCTCGGATATTGTGTCCTACGGCGAGGAGGTGCTTGAGGTGATACCCGGAAAGACAAATGAGAGCGAATCCGTCGTGGATTTCTTCACCGTCCGATCCCGCAACGTGGAGACCGGCGAGATCAGCTCTCGAAATGCGCGCAAGGTTGTCATTGCCATTGGAGGAACCGCAAAGCTACCCACAGAGCTCCCACAGGACGCGAGGATTATGCACTCATCCAAGTACTGCACAACCCTACCAGCTTTGCTTAAGGATGACCGGGAGCCCTATAACATTGCCGTCCTTGGAAGTGGCCAGAGTGCTGCGGAGATCTTCCATAATCTTCAGAAGCGGTATCCTAACTCGCGGACGACACTCATCATGCGTGACAGCGCCATGAGGCCCAGTGATGACTCTCCATTGTAAGCATATATTTTCTTAGTCGTCTAGCCTAACGGTAACTAATCATTCATTCAGCGTGAACGAAGTCTTCAACCCCGAACGAGTCGACAAGTTCTTTGGCCTCTCCTCCGCCGAGCGCCAGCGCTCGCTCAATGCCGATAAAGCCACCAACTATAGCGTCGTTAGACTCGAACTGATCGAGGAAATTTACAATGATATGTATATCCAGAGAGTCAAGAACCCCGACGAGACCCAATGGCAGCATCGTATCCTCCCAGGCCGCAAGATCACCCGCGTCGAGCATTATGGACCAAAGAGCCGCATGCGACTTCACGTCAAGTCCGTGAAGGATGGCAAAGATAGCATTATTGGAGACGGAAAGGAGATCCTGGAGGTGGATGCGCTCATGGTGGCCACGGGCTACTACCGAAACGCACACGAACAGCTTCTGAGCAACGTGCAGCACCTGCGACCGGCGAGCCAGCAACAATGGACTCCGGACCGGACCTATCAGGTCGAAATGGATCGGAGCAAAGTCAGTTCCGATGCTGGCATCTGGCTCCAAGGTTGCAATGAACAGACACACGGATTGAGCGACAGCCTCCTCTCCGTCCTCGCCGCGCGTGGTGGAGAGATGGTGGATTCGATATTTGGTGAACAGCTTGAAAACGCGGCGGTGCCGGACACCAGACTTCGCGCTATGCTGTAAATGGTTGAAAAAGCGATATTAAAAGAGGCGGGAGGGGGATAGAGGGAGAAGAAAAAAAAATCCTTTGCAGGCCCGGAACTCCCAGGCCTGCTTGGTTTGACATAACGAATTGTGTCGAAATTGAAAAGGGGGGAAGCCATGAAAAACTTCTCCCCTTTTGGAGCTGCTGTCTTGTATTTGTCGGTCGGATTTTGATGTTACTCTGTTATATTCACGATTCCATAAATCATATATTACTACCCTGTTACCCATTTCTGATATCCCGTTTCATTTTGGTTGCCAATGATAGAGGCCGGAAGCGAATACCTAGTCAAGTCGGGCTATGCCGCTGATTCCTATTCAAGAAGGACTTGGTTAATATCACAAAATTTTTTTTTTTACTTTCCTAGCCTTCCTAGCGACCGCAGTTTCAACCCTTTCGGTTGTTGAGAGGAAAATCAATCATACGTTGGTACGCTTTTTGAAGATTACTAGCACGGACCCGCTCCGAGCCGATCTGGTATTATTATTATTACTTGGCCACACCACCACCGCACATATACGAACGAACTCAAGACAATATAAATAAGCGAGGGATAATAACTATGCAGATCGCCGGTTAACCGGCGATTATTATAAGTAGGGAGATCACCACTTCCTCGGGCCTGCGAAACGAACAAAGGCTACGAGGTGAAGAAAGGAGGGGGGGGATGATGAATGGTAAACTCAAAAGGCCCGCTAAACGAGGCTGAGGTGGAAAGCCCCGATAATCTGATCAGATAAAAATTTTCACTCGTTATCTGATGGCGCCATCCCACAGAATGGTCCATGACCTTCCAACGGTTCCGCACTTGGGATGTGAATCCATGTCGGAGGCTGGAGCGCTATTTCCCCCCTCCCCCCCCTTTCGCTTGGCATTATTATTCGAAAAGGGGGAAACAGAGTGGTAAAATAAGAGAAATTAAGTGGATGGTCCACTGATTGATTACGGCTTTGCAGAGGTTAACCTTTTTCAAGTCGGATCTGCAGAAGCTGTAAACCAAGGTATTTTTGCCTTTTTTTTTTTTTTGCTGGTAATTATGTTTTTTTCTGCTTTTGTTTTCAATCTTGAGTGTTTAAGTTTGTTATTATCTGTATAGGTGATCATCTATGTATCTTCTTTTCTAAACTATTTTCCACTTGTTCTTTTCATGTTCTGTTGCTGTGTGGTGTTACTACTGTACTCTGCATGCAAGTCAATAAACAGCCCGCCTAATCAGATTGATTAAGTAACTGGTGGATTGTTGATTGATAATTTTGTACCCACAATACCAAGCCTCTAGTGAAGAATGCCTGTCGCATACCTACATAGTACTCCCAAGAAACAACAGAAAAAAGAAAAAAAAAACTTGCGGCCCCTCTCTTCAATTTAATAATGATGAATAATCATTCTCTGTATTTTGCAGGAGAAATTATTGGCCCTGAATTAATACTGCAACAAGCTTCAATCGAATACATTTAACTTGGATCAAGCCATATCGTCCCATACCTCGGCTTTTATTTCCTGGCTTGGTCGGTGGGATGGCCCCGGGGGGGGGGGGGGGGGGGGGGGGGGTTTTTAAAATTTTATGGCAAAAGTAAAAAAACCAACAGGGTGATGTTTTTACATTTTTTTTGTGAATTTTAAAGGGGGTGGTTGGGGGTATTTTACAACAAGTTGGGTGGGGTTGGAGCGTTTTTTGTGGTGGCGAGAGTATAAAGCAGAAAAACAAAAGAGAAATATGGTTTAGTTTTTACAAAGATAAAACAACCAGGG